>JAHBCN010021220.1:0-14336 GCA_019359885.1 Listronotus oregonensis | reverse complement strand
GAGGAAACATTTGCTTTCAAAATGCCGGCCTAAAAGACATTTAATCTAAAATAAATATTGCGGCACTTAAACGTTGTCGATTAAATTTTTTTTAAGCTATCTAATGAACTATCAAGTAAACGACCAATACTTTAATGCTAATGTAAAAAAGTATAATTTTCTATTAAAAATTTTTGACCAATTTTTAGAAAAAAAAGGCCATGTTAAAGGAATATTAACACGTATCATAATTGGCGATGAATTAACATTATTCCCTACTTCATCAAACACTAATTAAAGTGATTCGTTTTTTTGCTATATTGATTTTAGAGAAAATGTCTCCTGCGAAGCAATTCAATCTTAGAAAAGGTGTCTTTTACGCTGCCATTTTGAAAACAAGTGTCTTCTTGTGATATGTCTTGTAAAAGGAAATTTGTCGCTTTATCGAACAGGGTTAAAACACCATTTAAAAATTTAAAACTTTTGATGTAGGTTTATTTCCTGTAAAACCGGAAGGAACATTCAATTGTTTTTTTTTAAGAAAAGTCATTTGTCTCCAGACGAGCTATATTTTTAATCCAAGTAAAAAAACTCTATATTAGAAACTAGTTGAATAAGTCTCTGGCCAATAAGTTAGTTGTCATCTGGTTTATGAAGTTCTGTTAAGCAAATTTTACTATTTGGTTAACATGGTTGCAAAAAGAACGTTTAAATTATGCTAATATAATATTAATTTGGAAGAAGTTTGGTTTAGGTTAGGTTTAGGTTTAAAATGAGTGGACCTTTTACGCCCTCCACCAGGACCGCTCGATCTATTGCAGCTCACACCTTTTTATATTCCTTCCAATAGCATCAGACTTCCAACGAATCCGCTATCACATTGTGAGAGATAGTTCTTACATCTCCTTTTACTCGTGTCGCTACCGGACACGAGCACAATATGTGTTCTGGTATCCCTGTCTCCTGAAAAGTATGACGAGCAGACGATTAGATCCCTCATGCCCTCCTCTCCCGGTATAGTGACGTGGGTAGCTACCAGGTTCTTGTTACAGGAACCAGATTTACCTTAGTATGTTAGTGCGTTGACGGACACCCGCACCCGGGTCAGCTTATTATCTCGTAATCTTGACCTCACGCATTAATTGGGAATCTTGGGCTACGCCTATTTGAGCATGCGCTAAAAAAATGGCGGCTGTCAGCTGTCACCTGTCAACTGTCATATTCGCGCAAACCACGTGACTTAGGAAAGTTAGGTTACGTGGATGAGATGTATCTTAGGGTCTTACGCATGCGTGCAAAAAATGGCGGCCGTCAAATGTCACCTGTCATATCTCGGGAACCACGTGGTGAAGGAAAGTTAGGTTACGTGGATATATCTTAAGGTCTTACGCAAGCGCTAATGGCGTCTGTCACCTGTCAAATTTAACCGGGCAACTGTCATATTTTTGAATATTTAATAATAAAACACATTGTATATATTACAATAATTTATTTAAACCACATTGTACATTGACTTTTAGCAATTTTATACACAAGTTTAGTTAGTAATACACTACAAGCTACGGCAATAAAAATAATTAAACTGTTATGATGGTCATCTGGTCGGATGACAACTGCTAGAACCTCTGCTGCAGTGGTTGCGTTGACGCATGGCTCGGAGGGAACTTGACTTATTAATGCTTTCCATTCCGTTTCTCCAAAAGTATGGTCACTATAGTGGAATTTAACCTTGTATCGGAGAAATGATTGAGCTGACGCTGGTACAAGTGTTTTAAAAACACCAACATGATTTCTATCCATTGCCTCATATTGAAGTGAAAGCCATGAATTATTTGAAGGAAACTCCTTGGTTTCCAACATTATCGAAGCAGTTGAAGCATTATAAGGCGCATAAATGTAAAAGACATTTTGCACTAACGCTACTAATACGACGTACGACGAACTTAACAGCGCCATGACTGAAACTTAAATGAGCTAATCTGTTGTAGAAAGGTTATAATATCTTCATAGTGACTTATGAGATATAAACAAATCATACCAACTATAAAAAAATAAATAGCATCTGTTTATAATTTAAATTTATTTTAGGATTAACATCCATTTGCTTCTGTTCAAAATTTCGGCGAGCCCACAAAATATTTGCAAATTTACAGTAATTAGCAATTTTATAGTGGTCTGCTAGCGGATCATTGCCCTCTTCTATTAAATTCTGTGTGACAGCAAATGCACTTAACTATGTCGGATTGTCTTGTATAATAAAATTCAGCGAGTGCTAAATCTTTCGGATTAACTTTCATAGACCACCGCCAATGTTCAAAGGATAGTAATCTTTGTTCGTAATCAAAATATCTTGGATACTTGTTTGGTAATGGATAACAACCATCGTCGTCGAGACACATGTTTCTAGCTTGAGGGTTCTAACTATAGTGAGAAATAAAAGAAGGAAAATCTTTATTTATTCATTTATTAAGGAAGCAATTTTTTCAAAGTCTTCTTTTTTTTATCTTGGGACAGTCCACGAAGGCTGATGCCTAAGTACTAACGTACCGTGGGTGTCTTCAGTGTGGTGAGAGGGAGTTTATTCTCACGGGACTTAAATTTTTGGAGATTGGGAGGAGAAGGAAAAACTTCTGCGGGCAGCAGGTTCCATAGTCTTGACACTCTAGGGATAAAGGAACGAAGAAAGCGGGAAGTTCGGGGCCTCTCTAACTGAACTGTAAAAGGATGCATAAAAGTTGCACTACGTGTTGCTCTGTTAGGAGCTGCCAGAGAAGGAATTATACTGGCCAACTCCTCTGAGCAGAAGCCGTGAAAATACCTATAGAAGAGCGACAGATCCCCTACAGCTCGACGGTGGGCAAGAAGAGGAAGCCTTTCTGTGAGCGTTGGATCATTAATAAGACGAACGGCTCTTCTTTGAATGGAGTCCAGAATGCTAAGTGTTGTAGGGGACGCCATTCCCCAGACATGAGAACAATATTCTAAGGAGGGTCTGATTTGGAATACATACAGAGTGTACAGATTGGAAGAAGAGAAATATTTTCTGGCTCGGAAGAGAAATCCAATCTTTTTTGAAGCTGCCGAAGCTATGGATAAAATGTGTTTGTGCCAGTTGAGGTTATTCTCCAAAGCAACGCCGACAAGATTAAACGACTCTTTGTTCTGCAGAACGTGGCCGCTCATATGTAAGGGATGAGCATTTGCAGACTTTTTTCGCGACAGGGAACATGACTGTGTTTTCGAGGCATTAAACTGAACAAGATTTTTGGCGCCCCAATCCAAGATAAGTTTGAGGTCTTGTGAAAGGGATATCTGCATTGACCTGCGCTTGTTTTCAAAATCAGAATTACACGGTGGCTTGAGAAATTGAATACTAGAGTGGAGGGTACTATCGTCAGCAAAACTATGAATGGGATTGATTGTGGAAGAGAGAAGATCGTTAATGTGTAGAAGAAACAGCGTGGGTGCCAGCACTGAGCCCTGGGGCACTCCAGCATTAATTTGGTAGAAGCTGGAGGAATGACCATCTACACTAACTGATATACGTCGATTAGAAAGGAAACTGGAAAGCCAAGAGCAAAGCTTAGGTGGAAGACCGTAAGAAGGAAGTTTGTTAAGAAGCCCATCATGCCAGACCTGATCGAAAGCTTTGGATATGTCAAGAGCAACGATCTGGGATTCACCAAGAAACTCAAGGAACTTGTTCCAGTTGTGTGAGACAAAGGAAAGAAGATCAGGTGGGGATCTACTGTGACGGAATCCATATTGTCTATCATGTAAGATCTTATGTTTTTCCAGATACTTTAAGATTTCGGAATTAATTAATTTTTCCATGACTTTGCAAACAACTGAAAGAAGAGATATAGGTCTATAGTTGGAAGGGACACTTTTGGATCCTTTTTTGGGGACAGGTTGCACACGTGCAGCTTTCCAACTCTCTGGGAAAATGCCCGTGTCGTAAGAGATTCGCAGACTTTATCAGGATACAAGTATATAAATTCAAATAAATAATATTCACGTTCATCTAAATTTAGCTTACATAGAGTATAAATTTTCCTAAGTACATTCGTGTCATTATATTCAACATATGATGCTGCATCAGATAAAACAGCGTCATAAAACGTTCTAAATTCTAGACTATTTAACAATAATATTCTATAATCAATAAGATCCTTAACAGTCATAAATGCATTAATATCTAAAAGGCTAAAACACATAACAACAGCAGTTTCATTACTTTTAAGTCCAATGATTCGCTCTTTCAGCAAGGACGCCGTCTAAATGGTGAAGTTTTCGGATAAAAAATTTTCTACTACGAAACTTTTATTATCACGACCAGCCAGTTTAGCAGCAGTAGTTAGGAATTCATACCAATCATCATAACTTAGGGAGATGGTAATCTGATCTTCGGGTAGGTTAAAGAGTGTATTAGTCAATTTAACACTCGAAATCAGCCCTCTGGAAACACTGAGTCTAGTTGTAATGTTGAAATGTTGGACTTTTATGCACGACTCATCCAAAAACATAGTTTCTAAGTGAATTTCTTGCCTGCTTCTTAAGACCATTTCGCCAAAATATTTACAATACGTGGATTCGGTAGACATGTTTAATGAACAATCACTATCCATTGCTGCAGTTCAACTAAAAGCCGTTAAAGTGTTTTGGTCTTCTTTTGTAAATTTCCCCCAACTCCTTTGGCTGCGGTAAGTTCTAAAAACAATGACACATAGCGAGAATTGAAAGATTTTATTTCTTGATCCTTCGTTGAGGCTAACATAAATATCTACCATAAAGTTCCATATTTACTTTTAAGCGAGCGTGTAGCTCGGATAAAAGCATTATAATATTACCCTCAAGTCTTCTAAATACTCTTTAACATCGGTAAAATTATTGTTTGAAGTTAACTGATATATAACAATTTTAAAAGCACTTCTAATTAACTTAACACCCGTTCGAACATCTTTTCTAGCATTTTCCTTATGTTTATTTGTGCGTTAATGTCTATTAGAAGTTATTCAATGTTGCAGTGTTCACAGAAGTGCATTGTAGTAAGGTTAAACTTAAACTAAAGTATTTGCTAATTTCTTCTTCTACGGAGACGAGTAACTTGTAGCAGCATAGATAAAGAGAGATCTTTATATTCTATACCTCTAAAGGATAAATAATTTTTTAGTTTCTTAAACTCGGGATGAACGCCAATCTTGAGAGGGTTTTTTCTACGTTTTACATCTTTAATCGTTTCTGTTCTCCAACTGGTGGTGTGAAGAGCGGAAAATTCCTTGCTCTTCGATCTCTTACCAAAAAGTTCTTCTTCAAAATCTCTTTCATTCATAACTAGGCTGATCTTCTATATCATAATGTCGGCGTTCCCAATTATTAGAGATATAAGAACGTATAGGTTGATCAGGAATCTCGGATTCTCCGTAAGAGCGCCGAAGAGCGTAAGAACCATAATACATTTTGACAAAGCGTAGTTCACAACTAAGAAAGTCAAAACAGAGCTGTAAATTTATAGTTTACATTAGAACAAGCTCAGCGAATCAGAATCGAGCATTTAGTATTAACAGGTTGAGACTTGTTGTTTCCTGCAAGCACAAATGACTAATAACGGCTTCCTGTTGGTAACCGCAAACATCCTGAAGTTGTTTTTTTACCTAAACCACATCCTTGGAGATATCAATCCAGCTGTTGTGTGTCTTATCAAGGCCAAGTCATTTGACATGCATTTTATTTCCTTTTTTACGCAACACTTGTTCGATAAAAAAACATCTGGTTGTTTAGTTTTTTACAATTCATGTTCATAAAAACCGCCACTTATCGGAAGTCCTCGCATATCTTTCAGCAAATATGTTGTTGGATTCGTAATTTTAACTTTGATAATTTTAAACAATTCCGTAGTTCAATTAGGCACATATCCATTTTCAAAAACATGTTTAGACTTACTGATGCGAACAAACCTTGAAATTTTGCTTACCAGCAATCTTGATATGACTGTATACAGAGTTAAGCAGCTGTTGCTCGTTTTCTTTGCTAACATCTTTATTCTTTATTTTAATAGTGCGATGTTTTGTATTATCATAAGTATTTGTAACTTGTTCCAACAAGTTTAACCACTTGTGATTACCATTTAACGTAAACAATCTGAATAACTTGTCTTTTATGGTACAAAAATTCCATGTTTCTTCATAAGTCCTTGGAAACTGTTATTGTAGTATTCTTTCCCATTATCTGTCACCATTTTCTTTGGGATTCTACCAGACTCTTAAAATATTTGCACCATAGCCTTTGTAACTTCCTTCCTAGTTTTCGTCTTTAGTGGTCTAGTCTAGAGAAATTTTGAAAAACAATCAATCACAACCAATATGTACTTATGCTTTTTGTTTTCACGAGCATATAGATCGAGCTGCGCTAAATCGGAAGCAAATGTATCATCCAGTCCATATTGTATAAATCTACGACGTTTAAACTTCTTCTTTATCGGTCTATGCAGCTCTTTTACAACATGTTCTCACGCCTTCGTTATCGCCATATTAGAAATGATGTTTGCCCAATAATACACTTAAATATATACTTAATGTCCAGCAAGCGATGAAACAGCAGGTCCCTGAATCACACTTTTGTGCTCCGGCAACTTTCGTTTTAGAGTGTTAATATCGCTTCTCATATGACTTAAAGACGTTTCGATTTCAGTGTATTTTCCCTGTAATGCTTTTAATTGACGATGTGTTTGAATCTCAAACTGAGTATGGTTTTTATGAGTTTTTGGTACAACGTTCAACGACTTTTGTAAACCAGCAGTAGTATTTTTAATATCACTTCTTATCTGACTTAAAGACGTTTCGATTTCATTGTCTTTTTTCTGTAATGCTTTCAATTGTCGATGTGTTTGAATCTCAAACTAAGTATGATTTTTATTAGTTTCTTGTACAACGACCAACGACTTTTGTAAATCAGCAGTAGTATTTTTAAGGAGATTGAGAGCTGTAGAAATATTAACGTACATCGCGTCAACATAACTTTTTGTGGAAGCATCACTATCTTCTGTAGGTTGTTTCAGATTACAAAGTTTATGATCTCTAACGTTATATTCACCATCTTTTGTTAAGGTGATATTGGTAGGATTTTGCATAAATTTAGTCTCCTTTTGAAGCGAAGAGGAGGGTAGCGAACGTCCGAACTTGTTCATGGTTCAGGCTATACTAAAGAATTAGACCAAAGTGATCTCCATATTAATAAAATTCGATAACACCAAGCCGATTAAGCTCTACCAAAATATTAGTAATTTCATTCGAGGTATTATTATTACCAATCTGTTTAGCGGCTTCCAGCTTTTTCAATCGCTTCACCAACTCATTTACGTCACTGTAAAAACAAACTCTTTAGGCTTTTCCCTATATTCTATTAAAGCAGTTCCTTTTTTTGTTCGATACGAAGAAGTAGACTTTACAGTTCTTGTATCACTTCTAGATATACTCGGTTGAGTCGATGTAGAAGATTTACGCTTAAGCGCAGAAGCTTGACTAGAAGCCGAGACTAATGGCTGAATAATTTTTTTATATTTGACGCCTTTATTTCTTTTTAGCTGACCTGGAGGGTTAAAGTTTTTTCTATGAACATTAGTTTGCTCTATTATTCGTCGAAAATTCTCCACATCTTCTAGTTCTTGATTACAAACATCTAGGTTTTTTAAAAACATTAAATCGTAAAGGCCTCGAGTTTCCGGATAGATGGTATTATCGATCTTAATATCACCATTTTTCATGAAATAAAACGGTTTTAAACCCAACGACCAAGCATCAGTAGAACCGTCATAGGCTAGACCATAGGTAGGATCTATGGTTGGAACACGCGTCCAAAATTGTTGAACATATTCTCGAGCAATTTTTGGATATTGTTTTATAAACTCATCATACATTTTAGGATTTACCATCAGAGTACTATTTAATTAATCTGTAAAGGAGCGTTGTTTCTGTCGAAACACATCGTCATCACCGTCATCATCATCATCATCATCATCGTTTTCACCCATATTTTCAGCAACCACATATTCTGGCTGAAACAGGGTTGATGGTTTTGCTTCATTAGTTTCTTCTTTTTCAAATTTCATTCTCTTGACTTCGGGTTTTATTCTAGGCAAAGTATTAGGACGCTTGTGTTTAACAGCTGTTAGTTTATTAAGCGGTTCGGTAATAGATTTTAAAAACTTATTAAGCGCCTCATCTTCTTCGTTTTTCTCCAACTTTAGTGCTAGATACTTTTTTCAAATACTATTGGTAGCCTCAATTATTTTACGCCTTACATCCTTGTCTAACTTGTTAAGATCCATGGTTGAGAACTGCTAACAGGTCGGTTCCTTGAACAGGGCGGTTCGCCGAACAGGTCGGTTCCTTGAACAGGTCGGTTCCTTGAACAGGTAGGTTCCTTGAACAGGGTGGTTCCTTGAACAGGTCGGTTCCTTGAACAGGCCGGTTTCTTAAATAGGTCGGTTCTTTGAACAGGCCGGTTTCTTAAACAGGGCGGTTCGCCGAACAGGTCTGTATCCTATGACGTCACCAGTTATACTAACTACAAAGTCGCATGTTAGGGTATTATAAAGGTGTCGAATTTATTTCGATATCTTCCTTTATTTATATCACTATCCTTAACAATGAATAAGAATCCTGTTTAAACTTGTCAAACGACATGTCCGGTGTAACATGATCGTCATAAATATGTTTCAAGTTGGTATCGTCTTGTTTGAATAACACAAGCATATTAGCATTATCGCGCACTAGTTGTTTAGGTATTTTCGAATAAGTTTGACACAAATAAAAATAATCAACTTCACTATGTCGACCCATACAAAAATAATTTCTTAATTTATTCTGTTTTTCGCAAGCAACGTCATCGAAAATGAATATAGAGTGAGGTTTAGCAAACGCTGGTTCGATGACGTCATCGTTCTCGCTGAATCCAAAAAATTTTACACCAACAATCGGGTTTAGAGCCGTTTGTAAAAACAGATATTTTGCCCGCTGTAATGATTTCGAATAAACATACACGTTTTTAAATTTTAAACCGTTTGGATCTACCAAGAGACTTAGTAAAACATTGGTTTTTCCACAATTACTAGGTCACATATCAAAGCTCTTATCGTATTGGGAAAAAGCCGGCCATGACGCGTGTTGGGTTTTTTTAAATGTAAATCAAAATAACCGATATTGATGCCAATCTTTTGTTTCTCTTTACGCAAGCTCTCTATAAAAGTATTCCTCACCCTCGAATGACTTTAGTTGTAATGAGAACCTTGAAGGGTGCAGGTGTCTTAAATACAGTTATTAACAAGCTACCGGTCGAACTTCATTTACCAGGTTATTCATATTGTGGTCCAGGCACAAGACTTGGAGAAAGATTAGCTCGAGGTGATCCGCCAATAAATAAGTTAGATAGTCATTGTCGCGATCACGATATTTCCTACGCGCAAAGCAAATATTTAACTCAAAGATATTTAGCCGATAGAAAGTTAGAGTATAGAGTTTGGGATCGAGTAAAGGCAAAAGATTCTAGTTTGGGTGAAAAGAGCGCAGCCTGGTTCGTAACTAACGCCATAAAGGTAAAACGCAAGATTGGTGCAGGTTGCAAAAAACCGTTTTCCTCGTGTGTTAGAAAGATCAAAAAACAGTTTAAACATATTGGTAAAGGTTCTTAAAATTATAGCAAAGTGTTGAAAGCTGCACGATTATCGGTAAAAAGTCTTGGTGGTCGCAGAAAGATTCGCATACCAAGAGTAATACCCGTGCCTAAAATTGGTGGTATTCTTCCTTTAATCCCGATATTTGCAGGACTTAGTGCTCTAGCGCATTGAGCGGTGGGGCCGCGAGCATTGCAAAAGCTGTTAATGATGTTCAAGCAGCAAAGGAAAAGCTAAAGGAGTCTCAGCGTCATAACGAAACAATGGAAGCGATAGCACTGAGCAAAAAAGGTAGTGGTCTCTTTTTAAAAAAATACAAAAAAACTCCAAATAATGCTACCTGAGAGACCGCTAACCGATCATGATATTAAACATTATTCTTCTTTGTTAAAAATTCCAAATTTTAGAGGAGTTTTTGTGCGTGATACTCTACCACCAGCGCCAAAACCTAAATAATGCGGCGTAATAAATTTAGATCGAAATGCAGGGATCGGTACGCATTGGGTAGCTTACAAGAAAGATGGCAACAAAGTTATTTATTTCGATAGTTTTGGTAATTTGAAACCGCCAAAGGAGTTTGTTAAATATATTAAAAAGTGTAAAATATACTTCACCTATGATCAGTATCAAAATTATGGTACGACAAATTGCGGGCATCTGACTTTAGCATTTCTTTACAATAGAAAACTATAAAACAAGAGTGAAGCCTAAGCTAGCATCAGTCATGTCTCAGACGTTGACGTTGAAAGGTCCTTCTCATCAGTTAGAGGCGAATTTTACACTTCCCATTAAGCTTGATTCAGAACACGATTATTCACTAGCTATCATTTCGCTAAATACTTGGAATTCAATTCCTTATATTGAACCGGGTAAAAATAAACTGTATTACACAGATCAACAACAACAACAGCAGGAAAAGGTGTTGGAATTTCCCACTGGTTCATACGAATTGAAAGATTAACAATTATCTACAACAACATCTTCTTGATTTCGACACCGCCGAGGTTACCACCACAGTAGAGAAAAATCGCGTGTTTTCAATTAAATCAAATAATTATACGTTAAAGTGTGAATTGAAGAGTGTTTACGAAATAAATGTTAAACCAAAAGATAGTATTGGCCAGTTGTTGGAATTTTCTCCTAGAGTGCTCAAAGCAAATACTTTACAAGAATCGGATCTTTCTGTAGATATTATACAAGTTGTCACAATACGGGTCGAGTGCAATATTATTTCAGGATCTTATTATACTAGTAATCCTTCGCATACTCTCTACGAATTTTTTGCCAACGGTGGATACTGGTGTCAGGGAATCCTATAAATACCAGCGAGATTGGAAAAGAAGGCAGTGCGTTTTAGCAGGCCTTTGTAACAACATCGGCCGCCAAAAACAGTGGTGCTTGTCTCCTACGACCTAAGCGATAAACAAATTCTATTTTTAGGCTTCTAAAAATTTTTTATTTTTTTTTGCTCATTTGTTTGTTTTTCTTTGTTCAATTTAATTATTTAACTTTAACTTTTGTAAATTCAAGTCACTATTTTGTTTATTTCTTTTTGCATAATCAAGTTACTTAAAATAATTTATTTTTTTTTGTCTTGTTTGTTAATTCTTTTTCTTTAATTGAGTGACTGTGAAATCCAGGTTGACTGGTTGCGCCGAGGCCCATATTTTCTTTTTGACCTTTAGGGAAACGGTTGCCCTAGTATATTAGAGCTTGGTGTTCTAGTTTTTTCTTTAATATATAAGAAATTAAAAGATTGTAGTCCTGTGATTTCTGTTAGAAGAAAAAGTTATATTTTGTTTATTTTGTAAATCTAATTCTGTTTTATAATAAAATAAATCATGAAACAATCCCTGTGTTTAAACTTTGGTCTGGAGACAGATACCACAACACTCCCCCCCTTTCCTTCGGCTTGGCAGGCCCATAATGAGGCCGTCATAGCCGATAAAAGGGCGGAAATTGGAACGACCCCCTTTCCTTCTTCGGCCTGGCAGGTTCCTGAAGGGACCGTCGCGGCCGATAGAGGAAAGGAAAATCAGGGCTCGCATCTCGCCGTACAGGCGCGAGGCAAGACGCGCGGCGCCGTTTGCAACGCCAGAAAAGCGTGCGGGCGGTCTGGCCACGCTCCCCTGTACGACCAGATGGGGAGACCCCAAATTTTACGGAGGAGACGCAAGGCAGGCCCTAACTAGCTTACACACTACCCCAAAACTAGCTGTCAAGTACTAGATGATTTCTTTAAAATCTAAACCAGGACCGCTCACCGAGCTACGCGGATCACAGCGGGTCCCGGTAGTTGCTCTTAACTTTTAAACATTGATCTTAATCAGAATCTTCTGGACAGTTCCACGCGGGAAAACCCCAGAACCAGGAGGGTGCCAAGTCTGGACCCTCTCTCCAAAGATAATAATTAAGCAGAATGTGGTCATTAAACCCCGGAGAACTAAAAATAGGTGTGGCGTGGAGGGGGGACCTCTAGAAGAACCCAAAACTCCCGCATACTATACAGATTTCGCCCTTCCTGATGTTATAGCCCATAATGCCTTAAAAACGCTAGAACAGCGTCGCCAAGAGGGTGACGCGCGTCGGCGTGCCCTCTTTAGGGGAACTAAAGCCGTCGAACCCTATGCCATTAACCCTGTTGAAAGAGAGTCGCTTAGAAATAAAGCAAGACGCGGGCTTCTGTCTGGCCCAAGTTCAGTTCGTACTCGGACTGAAGCCCCTGAGAAACAAAGTACAGAGTCTCGTAGGGATCGAACCCGCGTAGATCTCACTGGTTACAGTATAAATATCGAACCGAAAAATTTGATTTTTCTACCGGTCAATCGTAAGAAAATTGATAATATTACACTTACACTCTTGGATCAAGACTTGAAACCGGTTAATTTTCGCGGTGAAGAAGTAGTCATTAGGCTAGAACTTAGACGTCAGCATGGTTTTATGTTTAAATCAACAAAACTTCGCTCAACACTTCATTCGATCGTGATCCCAAAGGGTACACTCATAAATTTTGCATTCTCTAAGCTCTAAGTATCGCTATCATGTCAGAAAAACTACAGCTATTCAGACAAGTCAATAGTGATGAGTCGGTCATTCGAGAAGAGGGCACACCTATCATCCATTTTCCAAGTCTTTCAACAATATGACGAAATTGAAATTGGCATCAATCAGCAAGAGGCTATATGAGAATGCAGAACTTTACATTGAAGGTAAATTCGAAGAAGAAGCAGACGCTACCAAGAAAGGCACTTGTACGTTAACTAATAATGTAGGAGTTCCCTGTTTGAATCGATTTCCTATGAAGTTAATGGTAAGGAAATTGAAAGAATTCGTGATCCGGGCATTGTAAGCATGGTTAATAGTATGCTTTGTCTAAATGAGCAAGAGAGAAACGCAGATATGGCTGGTTGGAACTGGCCTAGTGGCGCTTAAAACTTTGGATGCAACTTCTAAGCAATTCAGTCTACGCATTCCACTCGGGTTTTTACTTGGCGTGTTTGCCGACTACAAAAATGTCGTCATGGGAAAACAGAAGCTTAAACTCGTTCAAGCAAGACATGCTTATAACTACATCATTACAACTCGCCTGCCGGAGAAATTCCTACGAAAAAGGCTACTATAACACTTGACACTTGATACCGTCAAGTTAAAAGTTAGGCATATTTATCCGAGCGATGCCGTAAAATTAAGACTTTTGGATGATATTGCTAAAAATAAACCGATATCTATCGCTTACCGTCATTGGGAATTACACGAGTTGCCGGCTTTAAGAACTACTAAACGAGATATCTGGACCGTTAAAACAATGTCTGAACAAGCTCGCTACGTCATTATATTTTTTATGAAGAACCGGAAAGATAATTTTTCGAGTGATTGTACGTATCTCGATAATTTAAACATTACCGATGTCAAGCTCTATTTAAATTCAGAGTGCTTTCCCTATAAAGCGTTGAATATTAATTTTTCAAATAGACAATTTACTGAAGTCTATCGGATGTATACGGAATTTTAAAAATCCCACTTAGGCAAACAGTTTAGCGAACCCCTTATTGATTTTACAAAGTTTGCTTCTAGAGCTCTTTTCGTAATCGATTGTTCCAAGCAAAATAAAGCTTTAAAAAGTAACACCGTCGATGTTAAATTAGAATTTCAAAGTTCGGAAAATTTTTCTCAAGAGTCACGTGCCTTTTGCATTATCGTACACGATCGTGTCTTAGAATATCAAGCTTTAAGTGGACAGGTGCGAGACATTTTGTAATCATTAATCGATTAGCTCTGGTACAATGAAGTTCGTCGTGGTTGATGTTCAAGGCTGTTTTACACCCGATTTTTATGCAAAAGAACTAGCTATCTATGATGGAAATCAAATGTTTGGATATGTTTTAATACCGTGGCATGAACTGACTGAAGATCAAATGAAGCAAGCAAAATATCTGTATGGTAACCATCATGGGATACACTACAACTATGGCGAATGGAATTATGATGAGCTGTATTCTATCATTTACAAGAATCTCCGAGACGTTGACACTATATATGTTAAAGGCCACGTTAAAGAATATTTCCTAATTAAAATCTTTGCCGAGATAAAGAAAAAAAAATAGTTTAGAATATAAAATACCGAATATTGTTAATTTAGAATTTACTTCCGGCATTGTTCCGAAACTAGATATAGCTATAAGTAATT
>JAHBCN010021219.1:0-14435 GCA_019359885.1 Listronotus oregonensis | reverse complement strand
CAATGACCATGTAGTATACCGTAATAAAAAAGATAACCACAAGACAGCAGTATCCTAAACCAGTAAAAATTGGGGCTATATGCTTAAACGCCATGTCTGGCCCCAAGCCTGAATATTGACCTATAAGCAACTCCAGAAGGAAAATGGGTGTGCCCATGAGGATCAGCATTATAAAGTAGGCAAGAAGGAATGCACCTAAAAAAAAATAATATTTATAAACCTTTTAGATCTAGACTTATATTACCATATAAAGGGTGTGCCAGAATATGTGGGCAATCTCTTGGAATCTAATAGAAAACCGAAAAATATTATGACAAGTTCCCCATAAATTTTTTCTCCTCCCAAACCCTTTTCCTACGGAATACAGGGCATAACGGGCGACCCTGGAAATCTTTTTTTTTTTAATAACTTTTAAAATACTAGGCTAATTTAATATATTTTTTTTAATATGATTTTTGTTATTTTTTTTAAATAAACCCATTAAATCATTTTTGGATTTGTTTCCCCAGGGACGGACTAGCTCACACAATAATAGAAATTTTTTCTAACACCCTGTATGAAAAAGGCTCAAAATATTATTTTTGGATAGTTTTAAATTTTAAAAAAAAAAGGGTATTTTTGATTAAACCCTCAAAAAATAAATGTTTAGAAAATAAAATATCATGATTTAATTTTTTGTAAACAAAAAAAAATTTAGCAAACCCAGTGACGACATTCCAAATATCTGGCAGCTGTTGCTGAACCGTAAAAATTCTCTCAACTTCGGTTAACAACGGATAGTATACAAGGCCGTAGCTTTTAAGAATAGTTTTTTTAGTTGTCACTTGAAAATGGTTGGAGATACATCAGTAATCGAAACGTTGCGTATCAAATAACAAATAAAGACAATTAAAATTCAATATTTTAAATTTTTTGTTTTTTAAATTAATCCCTTTTACCCCAAAATATTTATTTGCTAAAATATCTTACCTCCGCCATTGCTATAACATAAATAGGGAAATCTCCAGACATTTCCTAGTCCTATGGCATAGTTTAGGCACGAGAGCACAAATTCCAAAGGGTTGTCCCAACTTGATCTTGAAGTATTCTCTTTGCCAGATTGCTCCAGTGTATCTGACTGCTTCTCAAATTCAACGTAAATTTTGAAACTTCTTATAAATTAATGTATTTGGGTAGAAAATTTGTGCAAAAACTAATTATTTAAAAAAAAATCCTTCTTTATTTGACATCCGATTAATAAAGCACTTTGCTTTAATTTATAAACAATAAATAATAAAATAAGACAACAAAAGGAATGATAATACCGTCTGATGAATTACATTTTTTACAATAACTAAGATACGTATAAACGTACTAAAAACCATTATTAATATATTTTATAGGAATCCTTTTTCATACAAAAAAACTTGCTTGTAAGCATAATTTTTGTTTTCTTTTTTTTATATTTTAAATGCAATAAATTATATTTGAATATATTCTTTTTAATTTACAACCCCATCTCATCTTCTGCTTTAACCAAAATAAAATTTTGCTTAGATATGCTTTTTATTACCCAAGAAACACAGGTAAAAATAATATAAAAGACTTTTATAAAACTGTTTTTTAATAAACTGGGGAACTAATTCACACCAAAAAAGGCTATTTGCCACCATTGAAAAAATTTTAAAAAATTCCCTTTAATAATATAAAGTTTTTTTAAAATTTGCATATTAATTCAAATATACTATTAAAATTTAAAAAATTTTAAATTAATTAGCGATTGAACGCTCTTTTTGGAAATTTTGGGGACGTCACTTGCAAGTAAATAAATTCACAAGCTTTTTTTGTGTGTTTTCAGGTGTTTTTTTAAACTTTAACTATCAAATAACTGTTTCTTTACCCTTTTTTATAAAAAAAATTTCAAATAACATAATATCCTTTCGTAAACAAAATACATAAATTTTTCAAGCCGATAACAGAAACCTATCTAGATGGCTTTAATTTTGGTTTTAAAAAATAACCGACACATGCTGCAGAACTCAAAAAAAGTAAAAACAGTTGTAATTCCAAAAATTATTTTTTCGTTTATACATATTTCTCAAAAATTTTAGGTTATATTTATGGGTGTAGAAATATGGAATTTTGTGTTTTGTTTTATTATACAGTTTCCTCTGAAATTTAATAATAATACCGTTAAATAAAAAAGGGGAAAAATAAATTGCTGGGTTTTTAATTCTAAAACAAACAAAAACATTCTAATCCAAAAATTAGGTTATACCTAAAGTGTTTATAAGTTATCTAAAAGGGCCCTTTTACAAAAGTGATCTTCACACACACAAAAAATTTTAATGGATAAAAGCTGTTTGGGTCTCTTCGAGCAATTTAACTACTTTTTATGCCTTTTAAGTTTGTTGGGCAGATATAAACGGTTTTTTTGGTGTTTTTAAAAGTATTGGTACATTTGGCACTACACACCATTTAAAAACCATTTTAGCAAAAAATTGAAAAATTATTAACAAAAATTTACTGTAATTGCCTTTGTTAACTTGTTTACCATATGACGTCACGCGAAACATATGTCGATCCATTTGAGAAGCGTTTTTAACAAAAAATTTTAATTTAAATTTAACATTGAGTTGTCTTTCAATTATCAAATTAAAGCCTTTTTCAACATGTTCAGGTGGCAGAAACGCTAAGGCTTCTAGAAGTTTTACGCTGTACGCAATTAAAATATTCTTATCATATTCACTTTTAAGGTCCAAATCCTGAATTTTGCGGTATTGACACCTGGTAAAATGGAAGAAACATCCAAAATGTTGCACATGAAAAATTCTTCTTACAACGTTCATAACACTTTTTTTAAAATCTGAAATTACTACCTCCAATTTTTTTTCTGGGATAAATTCATTAATTGTGTTAAAACATTTTTAGTAAGATTTCTCTGTTTTATCAGGCAGTAATATGTAAAGAAGGGATACAAAAATAGAGCCAATCCTACTAAGAATTGTATACATTTGGTAAAACAGTTTTGGAACAGTACTAAATATCCACCCATATTTTAAATTCTTTAAAAAATCGAGATTTGAAAAGTTCCAAAAATTAAAAGTCTTATCCAATTTAGAATCGTACATAAGAAAGGACTGACCTTTTTCAGTGGTTTTATACTACTCTGGAATACATAATTCTTCCAGTTTATTTGGCACAGACGGAACGTTCTTTTCTTTTTTTTAGTGTACAAAATAGTTCTTTTTAAACAAGACAAAGAAGGCAATCTAGCTGTGGTTATTTCGGAAATGTTTTCGGCTTCTTTTGAAATAATTTGATAGGGAGCTTTCTTTTTCAAATTTTCTTTTATAAGTTTCAACTTCATGTTTTTCAGGTCTTCCTGTATAATTATGGTCGTTCTTCTTAACAAATCCATTGTTCTCTATTATTCTTCATTTACAAACATTGTTGAAATCCTCGCATTTATAATATTTACTCTCTTTGTGTTTCTTGTCGATTAGATAAAAATAACCATCCAAATATAGCTTTTTATTTATAAATGACATTTTTTTGAAATTAAGATGACAAGTGATACTAATTTTTTTAAATTAAACACTTTTTATCAAATCAGTAGCGAAAAGAACAATAAAGTTATTTTGTTTTATCTTTTATCACCTGCGTTTGAATAACCTTTTTAAATATACTACAAAAATAATTGTTAGCCACATGAACACGCGTAACTTATTTTCTTTCAATGTAAGCTAGTAGACCTAGTTGGGCAATATCGTAAAAAAATAATTTAAATAAGTTATATTATTTCCTAAAATATAAAAATACATTTTCGAAATTTGGGCTTTTCGAAATATTGTTTTTTTAAAAAAATCGTATTTCAAAAAATAGTATTTTCGAAAAATTAGTTGTTCGAAAATTTACTTTTTCGAACAATTCTATTTTCGAAAAAAAAAAATCGAAAATATGTTTTCGAAAAATTTGCGTAGACCGATTTTAGAGTAGTCACTTGAGGTACTGAGGAAACTTGTACAATTGTTCATTTGTAATGTCTAAACACAGAAACGCAGGCCTGGCTGATATTTGAACAGAGCAATATTTATATACAAAAGGAACTATGGTCATGGTGACAGATCATTTCGCTGGGATCTTCTACCTGCCAGGTGATCAAGATCGTTACACATAAGCACAAGTGAATAGCGGTATGGGCATGTTGAAGTGCAACAGAGAGCGTATAGATGTTGAGATGCAGTTGGCTCCCGCCAAATCATGAAAAGCGACTGTAACAAGGAAGCAGTTACCATAGTTACGCTTCACTGTTAATTAATTGTTAATGAAAAAATGAAAATTCGTTATTTTATCTGAGTTTAATGGCACTTCTTTTGACATTTAAGATGCCACGGATCAAATAATTCGGTTTATTTTTAATAAAAGACCATACAAAACTCTGTTTACTGTGATTTTTTAATTAAATTTAGAGCAGTCAATAACTTTTTAACGGTTATGTAAGTAATTTAAGGCCCAACAGCAGTTTTTCTTATGTTACTTTATCAGAAATAAACCAATTTGCATAATCAATGGCAGTCTAAAATAAAAAATTAAAATGAAAAAAATGAATACTTTTTTTTTAAGATATGTTATTACACTAATACGCTCATTTTTAATTGAGATAGGTTTAAAATATAAGACATACAATATTTTAAAATTTAAAATAAGCTTCCTTTTAAGCTAAAAATGACCTATTATCCTTAATTAATTCTTCTGACAATTTTTTTAAATACGAAACTTATGCTTATACCAAAGCAATAAGCATTTCAAATTGACATACGTTCTCTCTTGCACTTCAACTTACTCTTACCGTTATTCACTTGCACTTACCTATTACGTTCTTGATCACCTGGCAGGTAGAATGTCTCGGCGAAACGGTCTGTCTTTTTAACAGTAGTTTATTTTGTATATAAATATTGTTCTGTTAATATCTCTCCCCCTCTCCTTCAGTCAGGCCTGTGATTTTGTGTTTAGATATTATAAATAAACCATTGTACAAGTTTTTACAGTGCCTTAAATAAATATTGTAAAATGTCTACCAGCTCTCAGACTAGAAATGGATACAGGGCAATAAAATGTCTAAAATTATTTAAGTTTTTTCGTAGGTAGTGTTTAGATTTTAGGAATTATTGCTGTAATAACATTTAATGAGATTCACGATTCGAATTGTCTTTTATTCGAAATTAATTGTATTGGACTAAAAAGACACTGATTCAAGTAACAATTTACTTTGTTAGGAGGATTAGCGGTTTATAAGTTTTGTTCATACAAGAATGTAAAAGTTATTGCCTCGAAATCTGACAGAATTTTTGGTCGACAACGTTTCGCTTTCGAGATATCCATCATCAAACTTGAAAATCAAACTAACCCCATTTTCACCATATTTTCCTTTTATTGGGCAAGACAAAGGTCAATTTATTGTAAAAATCAAGAATTGTGTGCAAAAAAAGCAGGAATAGTAGGTTTTTATTATTTATCCACTACTTGCGAATTAGTAAATGATCTATAAAAAAATATAACGTGTTTTGTCATAATTGCACATATAAGACCTTAGATCTGTTACTAAGAGGTAAACGCTTTGTATGAGGCGATGTAGAATCCTAATTTTTTTAGGTATTGCTGATTCTTGTAGAAACAAACCTACAATCTTAAAACCAGTTGTAGTTTTAGCTTTGATTAAGGATTTTAATATTTTCTTATTGCAATCCATGATATAACTGTTTTGTTAAGTGTAATTACGATTAGCAATTAAACACAACAATCTATAGTAATCAGATGCCAGTTTAAAAAGTAGCATTTTTGTAAACACTGTTACTGAGATGGAATTATTTGTAAACTATAAAATAACATAAAAAAATCCTTACAAGTTTTAGAGGGGTTGACTACAATATTTTGCTGTGATATCACTTTGTATACAATAGACTCAAAAACTCCCCATACCATCTCCAGTGACAGTTAGTTGTTTAGGTTGTGTTATGTTTCCAAAATTATTTGTTTTTATTATTTATTACTTAATTTTTTTTTTTTTTTTTCTTTGTTTACTAAGTAAACTGTGTTATTAATGGTCAACCGACTCTTATCCGATATGTCCCGAGCATTTTGTATCGAAATAACTCCAGGGGTCTTGTGTGTAGCTGTTACCTCCAAATAGGTTGCTGGCTCATAGTGGAAATGATTGCTTTATTTTAATAAAACACACCAGTTGGATTGACCAAACCATGATGTAAGAAAAAAGGGGTGTGTCTGCGCAGCCTTCTTCTAGAGTCGATCACGTTTCTGATCCAAATCCGCCATATTGAAGCGCGGTAATTCAAATTTACGAAAAAATACAAATAGAGGATTCACTTTTCGAACCTAGTTTTTTTTATGGGGAGAAACAAAAAAAACTTTTTGTCAGTGGCAACTGGTATACATTTTGTGTGAAAAAATTAAACATTTTAGAGACGCGCTGGAATTAATTCATTACAAACCTTTATATAAATAAATAAATATAAATATATAATATATATATATATATATATATATATATATATATATATATATATATATATATATATATATATATATATATATATATATATATATATATATATATATATATATATATATATATATATATACCTGGTCAGCACTGTAAATGACTGTTGGATAACATTACAAATCTCAGAATAACTTCTGCTTAAATCTCCTAGGTGAAAATCAGCGGAATTTTGGGAATGTTTATGCAATTTTGAGGTTATGTCAGTGGGGCGTCATAACTCAAAATCTAGCGGGCTCCGACAAGTAAAAAATCACCTGACAAACTTAAGAGTCTAGGACTTTTCCCATATACTTAACACTAATATATACTTACTTACTTGAATGCTTTATAGCCATTTTCTCTATTCATAATCACAGAAGACTACACCGACACTAAAGTCATTTCTGCAGACACTCCTTGATTACTTGGCTATTTAAAAGGAACCTTTTTCTTTTTAAAACTCGCAAACCATTAGAAAAAAACTCCAGAAAAAAACAGAAACAAACGGTACACGGCAATAAACGAGTAAGTTTTTCTTCTTGTTACGTCAAGTTTGAAAGTTGTTCGGCTAAGCGGGAAATTTAAATTCAACACATTTTGTCTGCGCGCATTTATTTTTTTCCTTTTTTCTAATTTCCAACTAGCAGTTGAAAATGTATAAAATTTGGAGTTACTGTTTCTGCCAGTATTCTTACATTCAACTACGCAACAGCCATTATGCACCATTTTTCATATTTTTATTTAATTGTTTACATAAATCAAGCATGTTTTAACGAAAATTTGACCACAGTGAACGCTGCAATCGATTGCCCCACCATACACTCCGCTCTCTGCCAATACAGTATTTTTTTTTTTTTTTTTACTAAATAAAAAATTGTTGGTTTAATGGGAGCGTTTCTACAATAAATAATTTAAAATGTGTTAATATGCGTAATATGGAAGAAAGATATATCACTTTTTTGTTCGCAGAATTTTTAGTTAAATAACGAAAAACTACTGACAAAAGTTAAACAAAATCTTACAAGAAGTAATTGGTATATTAAAGCGCCTATCCATTTTTAGAGTTTTGGATTTGATTTTTCTTTTAAAATGACTAATTTTACCTTCCATAACTATAAAACATTCATGTGTTACATGTCGGATAAGTGTGTAGCCAAGCTAAATTATTATAATGGAACTTTTTAAATGACTAACTCTACCCTTAAAAATATTTTAGGTTTAATTATAAAAACTATTATCAAATTATGTGTGCATTTAGGCCTAATTTCGTTTGTGTTATTTATAAGAATATTTATTTCCTTTATGACAAATTTTTATATTGTGATTTTTTTGGCAAGTCAAAACGCTTTTTGTTTTTTTTTTTTTTTTGTATTTTTGGAGCTAACATATTAAAAAGGTAATATATATTTTAAAGCTATTTACTGTATTTTTCCTAAATTTTTTGTTCTCCTACCTATAGTATACAGGGTTGCCACCAACCTGGACGACTTGGATTTCTCTGGGAATTCAGGTCTTTCAAATATGTCGGGGAATATTATAAAATATTACTAAATGGTATGGAAAATCGGTAACAGCGCTAGAAATCGAAGCTGCCTTAAGAGGTTATGAGACTGAATAAAAATTTCAAAAAGTAATAGTGACCTTGTAATGAAGTTAAAATCAGTTTCAAACCGACTTTCATCGCATGCATTTAGTTTATAGATATTAAACACAGTTTCCTCAAAACTTTTTTTCGAATTAACCTAACTTCCAGCTCCTTCGGTTTTTAATTAATCGTTATCAAACTTAGCACATAATTTCTTTTTATGGAGAGTAAGGTATACATAAAAAATACACCTATGAAAAAACTAATTAAAAAAAAAATATATTTCAAATAAAAATTGTGACCCCCAAAAAAATTACGCACATTGCCCAGTCGGATCTCAACTCACAGTGTGCAGCAGCAGATATCTCCATTTATTTTTTGAGGAAAATATTTAAAAATTATATTATACATAGTTAAATACATGTATATAATACCCCAAAGTTAAAATTTATATATATATATATATATATATATATATATATATATATATATATATATATATATATATATATATATATATATATATATATATATATATATATATATATATATATATATATATATATATATATATATATATATATATATATATATACCGGGGGTGCGTCGCCGAGCGGAACATAGGAAGTCCCATGAAAATTTTTAAAGGGTTTTTAATTTTATTGGCTCCCCTGTAGAATTTACAAAAAAATGTAAGATAACTTTTGAAGAGACCAATCTCACAAACCCTCGTGCCAAGTTTCAAAAAATTTTAATGAGCGAATTTTGAAGTATTTAATTAAATGTAATTGCAAAATTACCAAATTTTCGGTTCAGGTAAAACCAAACAGACCAGCCACCAGCAAACAATTTGTAATAAGGCTTTGTCAAATCTGACGTACAGCCGAATACAAGAAATATTTTTTTTTCGTTTCATCAAAGTCAATTGTTAATTACAATTGTTTTTGGTTTCATCAATCTCACAACCATTACATTCAAAGTAAAAGACAGTTAATATATTTTTTTATTAAACCTTTTATTTTTAATGTAACAATTAAGTTTAACTAAATTATTACTATCAATCATTAAAAAAATTTTATCATACTAGAATTTAATTAAACCAATAGCAGCATCTGAAATATTTTCAATTTATTATTCCCATCAAAACCTTTCTGGTACATTTCAACAATTAAACGAATTGTCGGGAAATTCGGGGTCCAAAGCCATCGCAATAAATAATTGTAAATATTTAACTCAGAAGATCAAAAATAGATCCGAAAAAAAAATAGAACTGAACTTTTAATATTTTACTAGATGTGGAAAAACAAAATGAAATAAAATACAATAACTTTTTTAAAAATATTAGAGAATTACATAAAAACATTAATTAATCAAATGTTCAAACAACCCCCCATTAACAGCTAAACAATATCCCAACCGAAAATGAAATTCATTTCTAACGTTGCTAAGTTGAAATTTTCTTACATTCTAACGAAATAGCGTTTTGTAGCTGGTTTAGATTTTCAAATTTTACACTTTTATAAATGACGCTTTTTAAGTGACCCCACAGAAAGAAGTCATTCGGTGAAAGATCAGGTGACCTGGCTGGCCAAAGTATCCGGTACCGTGGACCAATAATATTGCCGTTAAAAGTATTTTCCAGGTACTCTCTAACCATACGGGCATTATGGGCGGGGCAACCATCCATTTAGTACCAGATCATTTGATTTTCCCGAACAACTTCTTCCAAGGCCAAATGGGTTTCTGCTGTCAGGTTATAGTCCATACAAAAGGGTCCAATGATATGCTGTCCGATAATTTCCACGAATACATTTGTTTTTTTGGGGATATTGTGTCTGACTATGAACAAAGCGATGTTCATTTTCTTGGCTCCAATACCGGCAATTCTGAACATTTGGTTCATTGTTGAGGGTAAATGTACATTCATCGGTAAAACAAATATTTCTTAAAAAATTTCTATCGTTATTTGCTCTTCCATCATTTCAAAACAAAATGCCATTCTTCGCTCTTCATCTCCTTCCTGCAGCTCTTGATGTTTTTCGAATTTATACGAATATTATTTGTGTTTTTTCAAAGTGCGCAATACCGTTGTATGATGTTTATTTACCTCTTGCCCAAGAACCCTCGTACTAACCATTTTGTTTTCCTCCCCACTCAGTAGAATATTAAGATCCCTGTTCTCTCTTTCTTCGGCTCTATTTTCGATATCCTGAGTTGACGATTTACAATTATTTATTACGGTACCTTTGGACTTGAACTTACTGACAATTGGTGGGGAAATAAAATGAAAACATTTCAGATACTACTCTAAAACTGTTTCCCGCATAATGCCACTTAATTATGGATACTTTTTCGTCGATTGAATAATTCAATTTTTTTTCAAATACCGACTGTTACTGATTTATTGACACTTTCCCTCATGTCAAGGTGCCTGTTTGGTTTTACCTGAACCGAAAATTTGGTAATTTTGCAATTACATTTAATTGAATAACTCAAGATTCGCTTATTAAAATTTGTTGAAACTTGGCACGAAGGCTTGTCAGATTGCTCTCTTCAAAAAGTTATCTTACATTTTTTTCGTAAAATGTACAGGGGAGCCAATAATTGGTCCCCTTAAAAATTACATGGGGTTTCCTATGTTCCGCTCGGCGACGCACCATCCGGTATATTTATTTCTTATGTGTTAAAAAAATTTATTGAAAATCACTAAAAATACTCCGCTCTACACCTATTTCCCCTCTTAAGTTAACCCAATTTTAAAGCAGCAAACTTCAGAATTATCGTAAATTAATGTAAGTGTTCAGTTATTATTTAAAAACCGTTTGAGATACATCACTAACCGAAACGTTGTGTATCAATTAACAAATAAAGACAATGGAAGCCCAAGATTTTAATGTTATTGAAACCATAACATTGTCTTTTAAGAAAACGTTAAAAATGCTTAGATATTAAAAAAACACCACAGTTTTCAGTATTTTACTTTTTATTTTTGATAAACATCATATTTTACAATTTTCTTTATTCCAACACAGCAGAACACATATCATTTACAACTTTGGTTAACCTCACAGAAAAAATCTTATCTATTTCTACAAGCTACTGTCATTAATAATTAATTTATGCTATTTAGCTGGGTTTCCACTGTGCGAAAATAACTCGGGCAACAATTTCGCGAGAATTACACGCGAAGTCTCTGTTTCGAGCAAACTATTTCTACAAAGCTAAACGATTTGCAACATAGAGGCGAAACAAGTTAAGCCATCAGTTTGCGCGAGACGAGGCGAATTCAGCCCTCCTGGTTTATTTCTAAGCTTCAAATAAGGGTGTGTTTACACAAAGCGAAACAAACATCGATTCACACCCAAAAACCGACCAGCCATCCGCTCACCTCGAATCGTCTTCGCGCAAAAAGTTTCGGAATAGCCGCTACGTATCCACAACGCGACACTTGTTTCGCAAAACGGTTGCGCGTATAATTTTCGCGTAGTGGGAACCCAGCTTTACAATGATTTATACATTCTCTTATGTATCTATTAAATAATGAGTATTTTACGGCTAAATTTTTGGGGCTACTAAGTATAAAAACTAAACTAAAAGGAACTATGTAGAAATTGTATTACAAAAATATAGTATCATTAATTTAGGCCTCAAAGCTCAGATTAGCTGTAACAGCTTGTATTTTTCTTATAATTTACTTTAAAATAAAAGTCGTACTATACAGGGTGTTTCTTTAATGTTGCGAAAAATTTCACAGACGGATTTTTGGATGAAAGTACGAAAAATTAATTTTTATAACATATCTTAATTTTTGAACTATGGGGCGATAAAATTAAAAAAAATATATTTTTATAAATGTGGATAAACATAGACTCGTAAAATCGGAGATAGATGTTTATGGTTTCCAGGGCTTTCTTACGACAATATTTGTAATCATCTTTATCCTGAAAATGGGTTCAAGTTTGTAACCCTTAACAGTTTTTCCATTGTATCTTTTCAGGTATTGAAAATTTGTGATTTAAGAAATTGTTTGTAAAAGCTTTACTCAATTAGAAATTTTTTGTCTCGTGCATTTGGTTTGTACATTGTGCCTTTTCGAGTACAAAAATTTAATGCATGTCTGTTATAGGCGGTATAAACTGATAAACAACAGCAACTAAATACGTAGAAATCTGCCTTAACTTTACAAAAGGTATTGGAAATGCCCCCTTTTAACATGACCGCATTAACAATGCTCAAGGTTGAAAAAAATCGTAAAAAGACATGGTTTACAAAAAAATATCTCTTATTAGTATAATGCACCTGTGCAAAAAAGTGTTTTGGCAATTAAAAATTTTAAAGATTTAAACTATAAACTGTTGGAAGACTTCTTTATTCTTCCATTTTGGCACCCTTTAACTCCTATTTCTTCCAAATGTTTTTTTTTTTTTTTTTTAAATGAAGAGGCAGTTGCTGTTGGAAAAGAATATTTTGGCAAAATTATTTTTGGAAGGGTATTATGTGTATTAGGGTCCTGCAGCTCACCTCCCGTCTTAAGTAGCTCATTTATAATTCAATGTAAAATTTTCATATTTTGCAGACGATACCTTTTACCCACGGTGCATTTCAGGAAAAAAATTTGGATTATACAGGGTGTCACAAAAAAGTGTGACGTCACGATGGTGCATTTTTTAAAATTGAATGCTCTGTTCTTTTTTGTATATTTAGATACCTCTTGTGGTCCTCTATCTTCCTCTAAAATTTTGTCAACATCGGTTTAGTGATTTCAGAAAAAAAAAAATAAAATATTAAAAAAAACTGTTTTGCACCACTGAATTTAAAAATGAATAAAAATACCAATAGTGCTTGATAAATGGAATTAAACAAGGAAATTATTAAGTAACGTAATATCAGTCGATTAGGTCATGTTTGGTTAATTCAAACTGTACAGGGTGTCCAAAATTTATGTAAACTCTAATTTAAAGCATTTATTTTCTTATTTTAAATATGAGCCCCGGTATATTTTTAGGTTGTTAGATGCAGAATTAAAAAACAAACATTTTTCTAAATATAACCCTATCGAAATTCTTAACACATTAAAAGTTATTTGTTAAAAACTCATTTTGGCATCTATTTTAATAGTAATAACATTGAATAAAAATAAAAGGTGGCTTTGAAAAACAACTTATTGACATTGGAGTTTATTTAACTTACATAATCTCATTTTGACGTAATATAAAAATTCAAGTAAATTATTAATTTAAGAAATACCTTTAAATGTTAAATAAACCTAATTTTTAATTTGTAATACCTTTTGGCTAACATGTATGTAACTTTGACAAATTTCTAGGTAATAATTAAGGTTATTAGGAAACTCTAATGTCAATAAATTGTTTTTCATAGCCACCTACCATTTTTATTCAATGATATTACTATTGAAATAAATGCCAAAATGAGTTTTCAAAAAATAACTTTTAATGTTTTAGGAATTTCGATAGGGTTATATTTAGAAAAATTTTTGTTTTTTAATTCTGTTTAACGACCTAAAAATATACGGGGCTCATATTTAAAATAAGAAAATAAAGTGCTTTAAAATTTGAGGAGTTTGACACTAAATTTTGGACACCCTGTACGTTTGAATTTCCAAACGCCTAAGGCTGATATTACGTTCAATAAGTTCCTCGTTTAATTCTATTAATCAAGCACAATTCGCATTTTTATTCATTTTTAAATTCAGTGGTGCAATTTCATTTTTTTTTCTTCGAAATCACTAAACCGATGTTGACCAAATTTAAGAGGAAGATAGATGACCACAAGAGGTACCTAAATATACAAAAAAATACAGAGCATCCAAATTATTTTCCTGAAATGCACCGTAGGAAGGTAACGTCTGCAAAATATGAAAATTTTACATTAAATAATAAATAAGCTACATAACACGGGAGGTGAGCTGCAGGACCCTGTATGTATATATTGTTCGATCAGGACTACTAATTTAAAAGAATATTATGTTAAAAAATAAAAATAACTTAATTTATTTTTTCATGTGTATCTTCAATCTTAGGCCAAGAATTATTTTAGCTATATGTATCACTACTTTTATTGACAATGTTTTTAAAATATGATATTCTTTATAAAAATAATAAATATTCAATATAAAAAGCGTTAAAAGCAACAAAAAAAATCTGTATTTGGAATATGTATGCAGTATAGTACGTTTCACAATAATTCGTTGATTTCTTGACCGCAATAAAATTTAAATTACAACCGTCAGTGGAAAACCCAACCATAAATAGGTTGCCTGACAAATATCTATTGTGTAGGCAACCCCAC
>JAHBCN010021218.1:0-14311 GCA_019359885.1 Listronotus oregonensis | reverse complement strand
AAGAAATCGTACTCATCGAGCTCCTCAAAATAATTAACGCGTGGCCTGAATATCCGAGGCCTTATAATTGGATCATCTTCATCACTGCTAAATGCGTTCACGTCATAATAATTATTCATTGTCCAAATATTACAAAAACTTTTATAAAAATCAAATACACAACAAAAGTTTATAGGTTATGTTCTTTTAACCAACAGTTAACCCATGATTGGATCTTGGGTTAAATATTTTAAGGGTTAACCGAAAGTTTCTATTTAACCCCCTATTATGAAACAGAATTTTATGGGTTAACCTTCACTCTTCAGTAACTTGTAGGTAACCATTAATTGTGAAACTGGGCCTTACTTAGATAAATGTGTTAAGCAATGGTTTGCAACACTTGCCCTATGCATTTTAATGTAGTAGTTTTATGAATGCCAATAAAGTCTCCGACTAATATTAAAAAATTATTTGTTGTCATAAATCTCAATGTAAGCAAAAGTTGTTTTTCAGGTGTGATAGCATAATTCCAAAAAAAAAGAAAGAATTTTCATAAAATCAAAATTATAGAAAATTAAAAAAATTCACAGAGAAAACTAAGAAAAAATATGTTAAGTCACAAGATCAAACTTGTTGGCGACTGTAAATCTTCCCGTATGTGTTCCAAAATAATGTTCACAATATGTTTGCTTAAATTTTTGTAAAATTCGACCCATTTTGTTCTGTTCCGATAAATGGTCTGTTCTGTTCCGATAAATTCTAACTGCCCTTAGATAGATTCTCAGTCTGAGTGTGAGCAAGAAGACGACATCCACGAAACCAATTCGGACACGAACGATGAAGAAAACGATAGCGATGCCGTCTTTGTTTAAAAAATTTAATTTTTTTCAAAAAATGCTATTTAGTTTATAAGATGGTGTAGCATATTGATATTAAAATAAAATCTATAACAATTTTGTAATTTTATGAAGCAGGATGTTGATATGTAGTATTGGGGTAGATAATATTAAAGTTCATAAATTTATTAGTTATTTTCAGAATACTCTGTGTATATATTAAATAAGGTTAATTAAGTTAAGTTAGCATATTATTGCATTAGGCAATTGTTAAGTATTAGAAATAGCTTAGTAAACATATTATAGCAATAAACCATATTTGTAGAATCGACATTTTTAATTATTCAATACAGAATTTAATGATACTTAGTAGAAGCAGGGTGTATTTTTGCCTGGTAATAACTTCCCTAAAAATCCCAAGGTCCTACATTTATCACAGCAGATATAACCCTAGGCGCTTCGAAAACACGCGATTCGATATCCGCACTTTAAGCGACTGCTGACTACCTTCATTCCATTAATTTGCGATCTGACTATTATTCTATTAAATTATATATAATAATAAAGCAGTTCAGCAATTTTCAGTCGTTACTAATCGCTTGTACCGACATCGTTCCGGTGACAACTTATATAGCGTGCTAACTCGCAGCGTTCCACAATAATGCAATCTGACCACTTTCACCCCTTTTTTTATACTATCAACTATTTTTTTGCAAATTTTAAAATATTACTAAACACTTGTGGAGCATGCTGTAATTTTACACACATGAAAGCGTGCCGCCGCCAGGTGTTCCACTACATGACCTTGCGGGTAGGTGCTGACTCATGTACACCCTCAATACTACATCATATTGAATTATGGGCCATTACTAAACTCTTGTCGATTTTTTTCGCCAGCTCTTGGACTGTAGGGGCACACTTTGATGGAAGAAACAGATAAAAATGCATTTGAAAATATGCTTACAAGTGTAGCTAGTCGTCTTATAGAGGATCCAGTTATTCAAAAGTTTGGAAGATATTTTAAAAATGAATATATCCAGTGTGTTTAATCCTGGACATTTTGTTACCAATATGTAGGGTGGGCTAAAGGCTATACCAAAAAAAGTTGTCTTTAGGATAGGTAAGAAGAATGCAATAAAAAAAACAAATTTTTACCTAACCCCCAGCCAGCGCATTACACTTGAAATTTTGAAATTTTATGAAATTCACGAGATTTTCTTAATAGTCGTATATTGAGTGCTATACTGAAAATTCGTTACAGTACAGCTGTAAAAAACAGTTTAACTTATTAAATAAATAGTATTTTTAAAATTTGAGGTAGGGCAACGGACATGAAAATCATGCCTTACAGCGTTAAATACGAGCGACGACCGGCTGCCCGACTCCACTCCACGCATTTGCGTCATCCCTTGCGCGCCCACAATGCACTGCGCGTGGATACTGGCGGCCCTTTTATGATCTCTCTTAGTTTTCAAACGATATTGTACCAAGTTGTAGTTGCTTTAAGTTATTGGTGTTTATAATTATCTGAGTGAAGTTTTAGATTAGTTAGAACAGCGTGCGTTATGGCTGTTGCCAAAAAAACTCGTAGTGATTTTGAGTGTCCGTTATTCGGTCGCCCAAGCGAGTAGCCTGTAGGTAAGCTTCCAACCTACGAAGATGTTCTTAGGAGCTGTTTTCATGAACAGTATATCTTAGCTTTAGAAAGTAACAAGCCTGTTAGTTTCTCTCAGATTTCTAACATTGCCGCCCCAAAAGTAAAAGCTATCTTTGATAAAGCGTCAATCCAACAGTGAAGCACTACAGAATTGTTCAGTTAATAAATTCATACCACGATAGCTACCGTAGTCTAATGAAGTCCTTCAAGCGTAATAAGGATAATAAAAAGTACAAACAGAAAATTGAGGCATTCGGGCAAAAAGCTCTTTCACTCTTTAATGTTTTTGCTTGCAAATGTCAAATAACATACTCTTGCAACTGCAAAAAAGTCCCTAAGGTATGTGAGTGCCCTATATCAATTTTATGTAAATGTCAAAAGTGTTTGAACTAAAGTTTTTGTTTTTTCAAAGGAATCTTGAAGTAGGGAAAATTGGAAATTTAGACAGGAAGGAGAAAAAAAAACTTACTAAAAGACTGAATCGGAAGAAAATAAAAAATCAACAAGTATCGTCTAACATTCCACTAGTCTCGCAGCCTTCCTGCTCTAAGGATTTAACTTAACCAGCAGTGATTTCGGACGAAAGTTCAACAGAAGAACCAGATGTTTCTGATGACAACTATATTCCTAGTAAAGTCAAACAGCCGTGGCAGATGCGGGTACAATTAAAAAATACCGCATTGGCCAGTGACCGAGTTGGAGTGTCAGACAGGGCAACTGCAGCTATTGCCTCCAATGTGCTACATGACCTAGGTCTTGCAACAAAAGAGGAAGATTCTCTCATAATAGATAAAAATAAGGTGAGGCGGAAAAGAAATTTCTGCAGAAAAATTCTCCAAGATGACAATACAAAAGAGCCAAACGAAATACGAGGCCTGTACTTTGATGGGGGAAAGGATAATACGCTGACAATTGATAAAATAAATCAAAAGTTTCCGAAGAACAGTCAAAGAACAACATTATTCAATTAAAAAGGAGCCTGATTTCATTTATGTTGACCATGTATCGCCAACTACTGGAACTGCAAAAGAGATTGCCAGTGCAATATTGGATCATTTGAAAAGCTGAAATATTTTGTTAGGCGAGCTGGACGTGATTGAGTGTGTGTTGTGGTTACACAGGCTGGAAAACTGGCGTGATCCGCAATCGAAGAAAATATTAAAGGCCACTGCAATGGTCAGTTTGCCTTTTGCACTTTAATGAATTACCGTTCCGGCACTTGTTTCAAGCTTCGAATGGCGAAACGACAGGGCCAAAATCTTTTAATGGGCCTATTGGCATTAAACTTACTAAATATGAAACACTTCCAGTTGTGAAGTTTCAAAATATCAAATGTGAGCCACCAGATATCGACCAGAAAATTTTAAGCAAGGACAAACAATATCTTCTGGATATAATCTCTGCCATAAAGTCTGGGACCTGTACTGGAGACTTAGCAATTCGTGAACCAGGTCCGCTTTCCCATTCCCGATGGCTGACAACAGCAAACAGAGTTCTTCGTCTCTACATAAATGAAAACAATCCGTCAAAGAGCATCACATTTTGGTACGATTCATACTTAAATCGTACATGCTTGTATGGTTTAAGATTTAAAAAATAAGTACCTTACAGATGGACCGAAACATGTTTTTAAAGTTATAGAATCTTTGAGGTTCCTGCCAGAAAACTTAATTAAGGTGATCGATCCAGTGATTGAAAGAAATACGTTCTTCGCACACCCAGAGAACCTGCTCCTTAGCATGATAGTTGATGAAAGAGTTCATATCAGAAAGTTGGGGTTTGTTGCCCAGAGTAGAATTTATAGACGGCGAGCCATTTGAGACGTGCTCTAATATAATCTTGTTATTCGTGGCCAAAATGTCTCCTGTTTCTGGTGGTGACAAATGTAAATATTTTAATTGTGGGAATGACAGACGAAATTCCAAGAAGAAATTATTCAGATTTCCCGTAAAAAGAAGAGAAATTTGTGAAAAATGGATTTTAAATTGTGGTAAGTTGAAAAAAAACTTGATTAATGAGGATTTTGAAAACTACTTTATATTTTTTTTACAGAAATGATCGTTTAAAAAGATAATCAAGAAGATCTAAATATAGAAGCGTTATAGGATATTAGGAAAAAACATGTTCTTCGGCTCTTTTTTTTTCGAGAAAATCCTTGGACACATCAATTCTATTTTTGGATCGGGCATATTTTGACATCAATGCAGATAGGTATACAAGGTATCGCAAAAAAATGTGACAAAAATATTTCTTTGTCAAATGGAACCTTCTGTATATTTTTGCATTTTTGGATTCTCCGGAAAATGCTGGACATGTTTTATGTATAATGTCCTATACCTGTCTTCAACTGTTCAAGAAATAATTACGTTTAAATAATAATCATGACATTTTATTGCAACATAAATTAATTAATTAAATTCCACATTTTTGACACTTATTTTATCAAGTGCTGGTCGTCATTAAACTCTGCTGCTCTGTAGTACCCCAGACGATCAATAAATTCTTGCTGTACATTTTCAACTGTGTCTAGAGAAATATTTCTGATTAGGTACCTACATTACGAATGCGATTTTTGAGGATATAAAGCGTGTGTGGCTTATCTTTGTACACTTCATTTTTGACATGTCCGAGGATTTTCTCGAAAAAAAACCCTCCTTTTGTTGAATTTATCCATTATTAAATCAGAACCCTGTATGTGCTATTATGTGAAAGAGTTGTTACTGTTATAGTTTTACCAAGGTCAGCGAACAGAAACTTGTACAGGCTAGAAGATCCACTCCTAAGCTACATTTACATTCAATTTGAAATGAAATTAATTTAAGCCAAAATTGACAAATCGCTTACATTGCTTATGAAATTTTGACATTTACAGATTAATTTGGTTTGTCGTTTCTTATTTTAAATAAATATTTGACTCTTGCAATACATCATCATCAGGCTAAATCATTCTAAAGGAAGTCATTCCTTTAGAATGATTGATGAATAGAACTCGATATAACCTAACCTAAAATTTTTTTTTCAAATTCATTTCCTGCCTGACACTGGCAAGCAGCTAGACCCAATTCGAAGTGGACTTCGAATTTTGTCAATATAAACGTAACTATGCATCTGCCGTATGCCAAGGACTCAAATTTCAAAACAAATTTGACTTTGAAGTGGATGTAAATGAACCTCTATACTCCGCCCGAAAAAATGTTTTCCCTTCTCGTCCTCACCGGAGTTGGCGTTCTCTGGCTCTCAAATAGGCAGCATCGCGCCGGAATTCTTTGTGTGGTCTTTGTCGGCTAGCACAGGTGCGATATGGAATACGCATTTATGGCAAAAAGTCTAGTCTAAATAAGTTTTTGTTCCCTGCCAAGGTTGTCACAATATTCCAGAGATGTAAATAATGATTCTAACGGAAGGTTTTTTTAAAGGAAATGTGCAATTAGTAGGTTTGCCAGAAAACTTATTAAAGAACAAATATATTTGTGAAAAGCATTTCACAGAGAGCGACTACAAAACGGCAAAAAACACTATTTAAAGGAAAATACTGTTCCTAAACATTTCAAGTCTTTGTCCGAGGACCATGAAAATTTGAAAGTTTTGACGCCGAAAAGAACATATTCTGATATGAAGAATTTTTCATTATTAACTAATACACCACGAACTAGTCCAGCATCAAGTCCACCAACTTGTAAAAAAAATGCGATTTGAAGATGAAAATGAGTTTTTAAACAAAATTATTGACTTTCCAGACAAAATTATTACACCAAGAAAAAGAAAACTAAAAGAAAAAATTTCTTTTCTAACTAAAAAACAGACTAACCCAAAAGAAAATAATCAGATTAAAAAAAAGGCTGTTTATTCGAAATTAACCATTTCTAAAATAATATCTTTTTTGTGGTTTTTATCCATACCTGCAAGAACGTTTGTTATTATGCAGTTACGAGGTAAACGTCGAATATATTATTCGCAAAGCGAATAGGAATTTGCGGTGTCACTTTATTACAAATCACCATCAGCTTCCAAATTTTTGAGAAGGAAAGGAATTATACTACCAGCAATTTCAACTATTCAAAAGTGGATTGGACAAAATTCCTTTAAAACTGGCGTAGATTATGATATAAAAAAGTTTCTTAAACTGAAGTGTGCGGGTATGGATACTAATGAAAAAAATGTTTAATTGCCTTTGATAAAATGTCCATTAAACAATGTCTAGAGTACAATAGAAAGTCAGACATAATAGAAGGTTTTAAGGACTTGGGACCTGTGGGAAGAAAGCCAAAGAATGCTAACCATGTTTTCGTTTTTTTCTATTAGAGGCATATATTCGTCATGAAAATTCCCCCTTGCCTACTTTTTTTCTTATGGTAGTACCGGCAAGGGCAATTTAACATTTTTAATTAATTACATTCTGAAAACATTGTATGCAATAGGGTTTTCCCCAAAAGCTCTAGTGTGTGACCAAGGGAGTAGCAACAGAGGTACATTACAGTTATTGGGTGTTACTAGGGATCAGCCGTTTTTATTTCAATGAAAGAAAAATCTTTGCCTTGTATGACGTTCCACTCCTTTTTAAGACTATACGGAATAATTCATTGTCAGGCACTTTCAAATTAGTAGATAAAATATTAAGTTTTGATGTTATCAGAAAAACTTATGAAATCGATAAATCTTCACCAACGACAAGAACTTTTCCAAAAATCACAGAAAAGCACATAAACCCTAATGCTTTTAAAAAAATGTCATGTTCTTTAACTTTACAAAAATATTTTCAAATACTATGGCCGCAGCCATAAAAACTTGCATTGACAAAGGCTTGATACCCAGTAAGGTAGGACGGCATACAGCGGATTTTGTTGAAACTATGAATAACTTATTCGATGCCCTAAATAGTAAGCGTCTATTTACGAAAAATCCCTATAATTGTGGACTAAGTGCACATAGTACAGTAAATTCTATTTTACAAAAAGGCAAATCAATTTTTAAGTCTCTGATTAAGTTAAGTCATAAAAAGGGAAAAACAGAAACAAATGAAAGCAGACCTCCATGTTTTGATGGCATTATTCAGTCATTCAACAACTTTTTGAAGACGAAAAAAATGAAAGTATTCAATTTGTACCTACCAATAGGTTGAATCAAGACTTCTTGGAAAATTTGTTTTCGATGGCCAGATAACGAGGTGGTTGGAACTTAAATTCAACCGAGTCCTCTATACTGTTTTTTAGAATCAAATGCATAACGGGCTTATTATCACCTTCCAAATTATCAAATTGCGAAGAAAACACAGACACTCAATTTTTGCTGCTGGGACTACAAGAGGGGATCACAAAAATAATGAAGACATTAAGACTAATCATTTATTGCCTTCCGAATTAGATAATGAGGGCCATGTTCCAAATCATCCAAGTGAAGATTCAGAATCAGAAGAAAGTGTTACACCCGACAATACGGAAATTCATTTGGAAAAATCTGCAACTCATTATTATGCTGGGTATTTACTAAGACGTCTTATAGAAAAATTCAAGTGCTCAAAATGCGAATTAATTTTTCAATCGAACATAAATTTAACTCACCCATAACAATATTATTTGCTTAATAAAAGTTTTTTTGGACAAAAAAAGAACATCTCTTGTAATCCCAAATAAAGAAGTTTGATAAGTATAAACATCAGGAACTTGTAGCTACAAAAATAAAAAACAAAGTGATTTTAGGAAATCTACACTGGTTAGGAATCAAGACTGATGACTGTTTTTTAAATAAATCGTTTTTGTCAACGAAACTTGTACAGGTTAATTTATTTAAATTTTGTAAATGGCCCAGAAGTTCTTCAAAAGATAATAATGAAAAAATCAAAAATTTTAAAAATATGTAAAAATAATAATATAAATTCCACAGTTTTTGGCAAAAAATAATTATTGTAGTCTTTTGACGTGTAAATCACTTTCGTTTGGTTCTTTTTTTATCATCCAGCGTATACTGGGTGTCAACGACTCTATTAAATAAGTCATAACTTCCAAAAATAATTGGTGTATCGAAAAGAGATTTGGTGTATGTATATTTTTCACCAGTTTCATGCTTACTTAATTTTTTCAAAGCCATTTTTAACATATTGCGTGTTTGCAATACTCTACTAATTGTGACTTGTCTAATAGATTCGCTGACACCCGGTATGTTTAATAAAATAAGGTACCTACCTATGCAATTTAAATATTCATATTATTTTACATTAAGTTTAAAAACTTGTTCATTTGCAATGTTAGTACTTTTTTCGTTTATAATTATTAGGTAATAAAAATATTTATATACGTGAGGTTCCAAATTTATTGTAATATTAATTAAGGTAATGTTAATAAAGTCATACGTAGGTAGATAAGAGTCTTATACGAATATTTGTTTGCCTTTTATTTACAGTCATAATTAAATAAATATTTCATCAAGCTGTAGAAAATAAAAACAAATTAAAAAATAGTAACGCCTTTACAAATGATTTTGTTTTCTATTATATGTCTTGTACTTACGTACTTTTTTTTATCTTTGTGACAGCTCACGAAGGATTTTTCATGTACATATATAATATATGCTAGAAATATACATATACGTACATGCTCCTAAGTACCAGAGTACCGTGAGTGCCGGGTTTTCCGATGTTTAACCCATCTTTTTTCCCCAGTTCCGTCAACGCTGTCCAAGCACTGAAACACGCAAATATTGCATTTCACAGCACCTTTTAGACAACGCGGTAGTGCCACCACGGACGTTATTTTAAATAACTACTACCTATATATGTCTCCCCGGCGAGGATTCGAACCCGAATCGCCGGCGCGGCGAGCCGAGACTCTGGCCACTACTCTACCGGCACAGCTTAACCACTATTCAGCTCTTCAACTCTCTAGGCGGGAAAGGTTTGCGCCGATCTTCTCGCGCAACGCATATGCCACGCCTCTTAGGGTAAAAGACTGCTGTCATAGCTTCTGCTGTGACGTGCGATCGGGGGAGCGGTGTTATTTTATTCGTTCGACAGCCGTAGGCGTGGAATGACATATTTATTTTGGTTTTCTAACGTTTTGTTTGTGTTTGATATTTTCGATACAGCTTTTGAGTTTCAATAGTAATATGAGTGAGAAAAAATCTGGACATGTGTGTGCAGTACCAACCTGTTTTAAAAAATTCGAAGAAGAAATTCTAACGGTTTCCCAAGGAAGCTAATCGGTAAGTACCTATCTAAATATTCTTTCAAAAAATTCTCAATAATTTTGCCCATTTTATAAATGGATCATATAACGAGTATTTTGATATACAAATTCACCTATAGTTAAAGTTTATTATTTTCCGTGACTTATTTAAAGTGAATGTTTCTTATATTTTCGATTTTGGTGAGCCCTTAAGCGGGGGTTACAGTTTCGTCCGTAATCCTTTTTGCATAAATTTTGATATACAGTTTTGTCCGGGCTCTTGAATTTAAAATACATATATATTTTTTTTTCCAGATGACATTATAAGCTGCTTTTTAATGACACTTGAGAGGATTAGAAGGCATTTGCACAGTATGGACATTTAATGCCTAGGCAATAAAAGGTTGACTGGTTCTGCCTATCAATCTAGTAATTAAAATTGACAATGACAATGTGTCAAAATAATTTAATTATTTGGATATTAATACTGAAACCAATGAATAAATATAAAAGAGACGACTATACATGAAATTCGGAAAAAAAATATATGTTCCACAAGGCAGAAAATCAGATTTTTCTCTCTGCCTAGTAAAACAAATAACTATTTGCCAAGCCATTTGATGTTACCTAATTTTTTTTTTTTTCAAATCAGGTAAGCTGGATGTATAATATTTCCAAAATTAGGCAGCGGATGAAAATGTAATTGTTCAGGTACAGTGTCACGGTGTTGCTTTAGCCCAAGTGTTTTGGCCTAAAAACACTTTTCCAACTTTTATTTGGCCGTTGGCAGCCTTTAAAAAAAATATTATTATTATTTTTTTTTAATAAAATTAATAACAATTAAATAGCTAAGGTACAGTAAAGCTGAAGGTGAGTAGCAGAGAGAGCGTGCAAAAATGCCCTAACTCATTTGCCGGAGAGTAGGGGGGGTTAAACTGGGCGCCACTGCTTTTGGTGCCGGGCCCTGCAGAGACCTTCCAAGATTTAATTGGGAACTCTCGTTCAACTTTACTACTAGTGATGACGAGACCGGTCTTGCTTCGTCTGGTCTTGATCTTGCAGCAAGACCAAGACCGGACAAGACCAAGACCCCTTCTCGCTTGCAAGACCAAGACCAAGACCGGGGTATGCAAGACCAAGACCAAGACCAAGACGAGGAGTGCAAGACTACGCAAGCCAAGACCGACCTGCAAGACTCTTGCACTTTTGTCAATTTTTTTTTTAAATTATAATATTTAATTTTCATATTCAATATACAGAGGTATTTTATAAAAGCATGACAGAAAATGTGTCGATAACTGCCTAAAAAGGCAATTATTTTATGAGTAACAGGTTTTTTACTAAAATTATAATTAATCGATCACTTTGTTCTTTTATAAAATTCTCTAACAACGATAACTAGTAAATGTTTTAAAAATAATAAGATTGTGACTCATGGGCCGACAAAGATCGATTTCTCCAAAACCGTTTACGACAGATAATAACTAGGAGTACAAAAGTTATAGAAGCTAAAAATTACTTACCAATTCCTAAAGTTTTTTTAAATTAGCTATTTAATGATGCCACTTACATGGTGGATCAAAAATTTCCAAAATCCTGAAATACATTATTTTTGTGCCACACTGTAGAAGTGGCATCATTAGTTTGCTCCTTAACACTAAAATATAAATGTAAAAGTGATGGTTTAATAAAAAAAATATTTGTCTTGTCATTTAGGAATACTTTTTATATAAATGGGTTTTAATTTTCACTTCCGCTTTAGACAAAAAAAATCAAAAAAATGCCAGAAGATAATGGTGACGTCATTTTTGTCAAAAATTTAAAATGATATTTAAAACCATCTACGTCGACATTGTACCTATATGACAGTTCAAGAATTCTCAGCATAATATACAGGAAAAGCGATTTTTTTTAATGAATTTTTTGCCATATATTTTTTTTATTTTAGGTTAAAAGCTAAAACTAAGCAAGTTTTGTCGAGTGGTAGATAGAAAATAATTTTACATTTTACGCCCTTTTTTCTATAATTTTTGTTAATTCAGTTTTTCATCATTATGAACGGTTTCGGGGAATTTGAGCTTTTTTTGCACTTTGAGCCACCTTGTATATGCAGAATGTTTATAAAGTATTTATACAAACTTTGTTCGGGAAATGTTTGATTTAAATTTTAAAATAAAAAATTTATTTGAACTAAAAAGCTTCCTAAATAACTTTTTTTTTGAATTAGAAATCAATGTTTACAAATCAGAATCATTTTCATGGAAATTTCACACTGGTTAAAATTAAAAAATTTTTTTTTTTGCTCGCACAGTATACTTTTTTATTTGCTTTAATTTTATATGCTTCTTTAAATAAAATTTAAATAATTTTATTACTAAAATGTTTCTATAAGCCACTAAATGTATAAAAGCAGATTGTGTCTCAATATAACTAAAAAAGAAATATAAATAAAAAATAAACCCCCCATTTAAAATATGCTTTAATCAAATAATTTAAATGTACATGTAAGGTTAAAATTGGTATATTTTAAAATTTTAACGCAGAAAATATAGTCTTCATTTTTATTTATTTGTAAGTATTAAAGAAAATACATTTTATTTAAGATTGCTAAGTTTAAATTATTACTACCAAAAAAAACCAAGACCAGCAAGACTCTTGCAGCAAGACCAAGACCAAGACCAAGACTGGGTGGTGCAAGACCAAGCCCAAAGGGGCCAAGCCCTTTTTTTGGTTTGCAAGACCAAGACCAAGACCAGGTTTGGCCAAGCCCAAGAAAAAGACTACCCCCGGTCTTGGTTTTGGGTTTTGTTTGCTCACCTATTTACTACCACTAAAACAAGAAAAATTTAATAAACGATATTAACATTAAAAAAGGAGACCAGGCGAGCCAAATAAAACACTATATTTAAAACAAATAGTTAATAGAATTTATTATAAATTTTAATTTATAAGTTTCAAAAAAAAAAATAATCAAAATAAAATGGTAAATCCGGGGGTTATAAATGTAAAAAATTTAAATTTATAATTTTAAAAAAGTTTACAAAAAAAAAATAAAATCGAAATAAGATAGTGAATTCGCTATTAATAATGTTAAATTTTCTATACTGAGATAAAAAGAATAAATATTATAAATATAACCCTAAAATTTAAAAAAAATATAAAATATAAAAATACATATAAATACCGCTTAGAATTATTTAATTAACAATAATTTAATGACCAGGTGCCCATTTGAAAACCAATAAGAATATAAAGATTTCCCAAAAAAAAAAAATTACAATTAAAAAAAAAGAAAAGGCCGCAAATAATTTATAACAATGTGGAAAAAATTTAAAAAAGATAGAGTCCTAAATTGTTTCTTGAAAAATTTTTAAAAAAAAATTGTTAGTGGGTTAATTTTAATGTTGCCTGTTTTGTCGAATCCAAGTGATGGCAGGTGTGCCATCCACTACACCGTGAAAGGATGGTGTCCAAAACTACAAACAAACATTAACCAGTTAAATGGTCATATCTCTGACCCGTCCCAAAAAAAATTCTACCAAATTGATGGCCCCCCAAACCAAAACGAAAAATGTTTCGAAATTAATGGCCCATCAGGAATAATGGCCCGTCCGAAGAACCCTACAAAATTCAATACTAATTAAAACCCAATAAAACGTAAGATAATTAAGCGACTTTAAAAACCCAAGAAAATTCCCCCAAATCCCATACTGTATGTGTTTCAAAAAAAAAAGTTAATATAAGGAAACTTTAAAATCTGGTGCTTGGTTCGAGACCTTTTTAGTTAACACAGAAAAAAAAAATTTCTTATTAAGTAAGCAACGTTAAATCAATCATAAAATAATAAACAATCCCATTAAATTAAGACAACATAAAAAAAAAATTGTTTCGTAAACTAGTTTACAAAAAAATGCCCTATTCCATTGGACCAAAAAAAAAAAAAACATATTCCCCCAGCTAAAAAGTTAATTAACAATCACTTAATTAGTGTAAAAAAAAGGTAATATATCCATACAAATGTATTTAAACGTAGGTATAAGCCATCTTGGCTTAACTAAACCCCAAAAATAATTAAATAAGGTAAAAAAAATTAACCAAATTTTGTTAAGTATAACAAAAGCCTCTCCGGCCTAGTAAATTGACAATTTAAATAATAAATAGGTCTCGAACAGTCACCCAGATACTTAACCCTGAGTAAAAGTCTCAAATAAAAAAAAATTTTGACAAGAAAACTTAGTAATTAAAATTTATTACCAAAAGAAGGTAATTTAAAAGCAGAAAATTAATTAATACTAAAAGAGACAAAGAATCTTACACAAGCGCCATCTAACGGCGATTTATTAAAACTTTAACGCTAATTGATAGCCAATTAACGAACTGTCAAAAAAAAACAAAAAAGAATAATTCAATAAAACTGCGATTTTCGCAATAAATTGGGCCCCAACAAACCCCCTTTAAAATTTTTGTAATTAGGGTAATTAATAATTAATTCTTACTGAAATTCGACTTGCCAAACGCATGACGTAATATATTAAAAAAAAAAAGAAAAAACCCCTGAACCACCAGCGCGTCGTAAGAAAAACCCCAAAAATCTATTAATGTACCGTTTTATACGGAAAAAAAATCAGTTAAAATAAGCGAAGAACTTACCCCAAAATGTTAAGGGGTATTTTCAACTAACA
>JAHBCN010021217.1:12500-14355 GCA_019359885.1 Listronotus oregonensis | reverse complement strand
TTTTTAACAATAAATTTTTAAAAGTGAATATTTCGTTGATTTTACACCTAATTTGTAAAAAAAAAAGAATACTGTGCCAATAATAGAATTATCTAAGTCAAACTTCAGAATTAAAAACATTTTAAGTACCTGTTTAATTGGGAAAGGGTTTACTTTTCCACACTAGGGGGGAAAATGTGATTATTTTCCCCCACTAGTACGGAAAAGTGACACTTTCCAAACTAAATTGCATGCGGAAAAGTGCTGCTTTCCACCCCGCTAGTGGAAAAAATATATTTTGGCAAAAAAAGGATACTTTTCCTTAAAAAGGTTTTTTTTTAATCGTTAATGTTAATTTTTATTTATATAACATATTTATATATATATATATATATATATATATATATATATATATATATATATATATATATATATATATATATATATATATATATATATATTTTATATATATAAAAACATATAACAACATAAATCTTAAATGTAAGATTTTATTTAGTATTTACAAAAATTTCAGTTTCTTGTTCCAAATTTTTTTTTTAAAATTTTTAAAAATTTTTTTTTTAAAAGTTTTTCTTTAAAAAATTTTTTTTAATTTCCCCTTCCCTCTTATTCCCAAAAGGACAACCCAAAGTGTATCCGTTTAAAACCCTTAAAAACCTTGAACTTTCCTCTTTGTATTCTGTTTTATTTGAAAAGTTTTTAAATTATGGAACCTGCTGTCTTCAGAGGCCTTTTCTCCCCCTTAAAACCTTTAAATATTTTAGTCCTATGTTAGTAAACTGCCTCTTACTTCACTTTAGACACCCATGGTACATTAGTACGTTGGCTGTAAGCGTTCGTAAATTCTTCTAACATTAAAAAGAAATGGATTTCAAATGTGCAGTATTATTTTAACCGAAACCTAAAGATCGTAAAACCAAAAGTGAAAACATATTTGACAAAACATTCTTTATTCCACGTAATATATTATTTATACAATGTTGTTGTTGCTTTTCCAACTAAAAATACCTTGTATATATTTCCGTTCTCGAAAGCGTATTGGCATTATCTCCTATGGCACGACACAATCTTGGAAACATGTATGTCGAATAACAGAAGACAATGTTTCAACGATTTGCTCATAAAACGGTCGACATTTTCTTCTGCGCTAGGAAATTACGTGCTGAATATTGAAGTGTCTGAATGCAGCAGCTTTTGTCGAAAAAAAAAATTCCACTATGAGGGGCAATATCTACGCTTCTATAATTATCAAGTGTTGTCTAAAGGTGTGGTTCCTTCCACGCGGCCGTCGCATGCGACTACCGCGACAAACCCCCGGGGGGCCCCGTTTAATCAGGTGGTTTCTTAGGACCGCGGCTTAAACTCGCGATCCCCAAAAAATGTAAAGGGAATAATCTTTGGTGAGGGGGATGGATGATCTGGCAATATATTTATTTTTAAAAAGAAAAAAAGGATGAAAAAAATACTATTACAATTAGCCAACCTAAAACATATAAATCTATATCTATACTACATTAATAAATCGACATCTGCAACAGAATGAAAAAAAATTTAAAAAATTTTTTTTAGACTGAATAAAGCAGTTTTTTGGTTTTTATTCTTGACTTAATAAAAGACGATATAAACCCCAAGCCAGATAACAGAGTTGAATATCCAAAACCCCCGAGGAAAAATTAGCCATTGTTTAAGGGAAAACTGTACAGGGTATACCAAATTCGAGTCTTATCATTAGGATCTCGGAAACCTGAAAAGATACGAGGTCGGTTAAATGAAGGAAAAAATTGCGCAATATGATGCTAATAAAAAAGCCACCTTGGAATTTAAAATTTTTTTAAAAACTTACTTTTGGAAAAAA
>JAHBCN010021217.1:0-7500 GCA_019359885.1 Listronotus oregonensis | reverse complement strand
AAGAAGCGATAGTGCGACAAAGTTCGATTCCTCCGAAACCGTTCATAATAATAAAAAACTGAATATACAAAAATTATAGAAAAAAAGAGTAAAATGTAAAATTATTTTTTATTTTAGAATTTTTCGAAGAATCCACTACCACTCAAGAAAACTTCCTTATTTTTAGCTTTTAACCTAAAATAAAAAATTATGGCAAAAAATTCATTTATAAAAATCGCTTTCCTTTATATTATGCTGAAAATTCTTAAACTGTCATATAGGTACAATGTCGAAATAGATGGTTTTTTAAATATCATTTTCGGTTTTGACAAAGATGACGTCATCATTATACTTTTCGCATTGTTTTGACTTTTCCGTCTAAAGCGATAGTGAAATTTAAAATCCATTTATATAAAAAGTATTCCTATATGACATAACAAATATATTTTTCATTAAACCATCACTTTTACATTTATATCTTAGTTTTAAGGAGCAATCTAATGATGTGTGGCACAAAAATAATATATTTATGGATTTTTGGAAATCTTTGATCAACCCTATAAGTGACTAGATAGTAAATAATTTTCAGCTTATATAACTTTTGAACTCCTAGCTTTTCTCTGTCGTAAACGGTTTTGGAGATATCGAGCTTTGTCGGACCATTGAGTCACAATCTTATTATTTTTAAAACATGTTATTAAATTTACTAGTTATCGTTGTTAGAGAATTTTATAAAAGAACAAAGTGATCGATTTAATTATTATTTTATTAAAAAAACATGTGACTCACAAAATAATCGCCTTTTTAGGCAGTTCTCGACACAGTTTTTGTCATGTCTGTATGAAATATCTCTGTATATTGAATATGAAAATTAAATATTATAATTAAAAAAGTGACAAAAGTGCAAGAGTCTTACAGGTCGGTCTTGGTCTTGCGTAGTCTCGGTTTCTTGGTCTGGTCTGCATACTCCGATCTTGGTCTTGGTCTTGCAAGCGAGAAGGCGGTCTTGGTCTTGGTCTCGGTCTTGGTCTTGCTGCAAGACCAAGACCAAGACCGCAAGACCAAGACTGGTCTCGTTCATCACTACTCCTATCTTACCTGCAATGTAATTTTTAAGAGAATCTTATTCAAGTATTTCAAATTTGGGATTTTTTTTGAGGGCCAAAAAAACTTTTGAAAATTGGCTTTTTGAACAAAAAATTTTGAATTTTATGAATTTTTTGTTAGTGATGAGCGAGACCGGTCTTGGTCTTGGTCTTGCAGCAAGACCAAGCCCGAGACCAAGACCAAGACTGCCTTTTTGCTTGCAAGACCAAGACCAAGACGGGGTATGCAGACAGACGGAGTGCAAGATTACGCAAGACCAAAACGACCTGCAAGACTTCACTTGATTTTATTATAATTTAATTTATATTCAATATACAGAGGTATTTCATAGAACAAGCAAAAGTGTCAGAACTTAAAGGCGATTATTTAATAGCAGCTTTAATAAATATTAATTAATTCACTTTGTTTTTTTATAGAGTTTTCTAACAACGATAACGAGTAAATTTAATAACATGTTTCGAAAATAATAAGATTGTGACTCAATAGTCCGACAAAGCTCTATATCTCCGAAACCATTCACGACAGAGAAAAAATAGGGATACAAAAGTTATAGAAGCTGAAAATTACTTTAATATTCCTAATGTTTTTTTAATTAGCTATCTAGTGATGCCACTTACTTGAAAACATTATTTTTGTTCCACACTAAGAAGTAATAAAAAATGTTATTTTCATGTCATATAGGAATATTTTTTATCTAAATGAATTTTAAATATTACTTCCGGCTTAGACGGAAAATAAAATTTAAAAACCATCTAAGTTGATATTGTTCCTATATGAGAGTTGAATAATTTCCAGTATAATATACAGGGTGGTGAATTTTTAAATGGATTCGTTAGCATAATTATTTTATTTTGGGTTAAAAGCTAAAAATAAGGGATTTTTTTTGAGTGACAGTGGATTTTTCGAAAAAATTTGAAATAGAAAATAGTTTTACATTTTGCGCCCTTTTTTTGTAATTTTTGTATGTTCAGTTTTTTACCATCATGAACGGTTTTAGAGATATCGAGCTTTGTTGTATTTGTGCCAACTTTGTACGGCAAATGTTTGACTTATTTAAAGATAAAAAGTTTATATGAACTGAAAAGATTCCTGAATATTTTTTTTGAAGCAGAAACCAATGTTTACATATAAGAATCATTTTCACGTAAATTTCACATCTGGTTGAAATTAAAAAAATTTTTCTGCTCACACAGTACACAGACTTGTTTTAATTTTATATGCTTCTTTAAAAAATAAAAAAGGCTTATAACTGAATAATTTCTATGTGCCACCAATTGTATAAAAGCAGGTTGTGTCCTAATTTAACTAAAAATGAAGCGCTATAAATAAATAAACCCCTTCATTTAAAATATGCTTTTTAATCAAATAATTTAAATGTATGTGTAAAAAATATAGTCGCCATCTTTATTTATTTTTAAGTATTAAAAAATATATTTTATTCAGGTTTACTTACTTTAAATTATTACTACCAAAAAAAAGCAAGACCAGCAAGACTCTTGCAGCCAAGACCAAGACCGGGTGATGCAAGACCAAGACCAAACCAGGCTTGCAAGACCAAGACGAAGACCAAGACTAGCCCGGTCTTGGTCTTGGTCTTGCTTTGCTCATCACTATTTTTTGTCAACTTTTTGTTAAAAAAAATAGGAATATTTTGAATATTGGGGTAAAAATAGTTCATTCTGTGCGTCTATTTATGTCCTGTGTCAACTCTATAAATTTAAAATAAATTTGTCAAGCCGTTCTCAAGATATGATGGAGGAAAGTTTAAAAACCATAGTTTTGAGAAAAGCGCGCTTGAAGTTTTAAGTAGGTACAGATAAACTATAAAAATCCTAACTTAGAACTAATCTGCAATACCACGACTAAAATAAATTTCACAAAGTATTTTTTTTCTGAAATTTTAGACTTGTTCGTACTTGTATAAGCACACATTTTTATAGAAGGGTCTCAGCTATCAAGCCGACAGAACTCTCAGCGCTCAGGTCAGCGCTCCGAACACCTCCCTCTTCTAAGTGCTGTATCTTTATAATGGCTTTGAATCTTAAAAAATAACTTTAACACCATATTCCAGAGATACTAAGAAAACAATTTATGCAAAAAAATTATAATCGATTTTTTTGAACCTATCGAACCAGAGAACATTTTAACATTCTTGCTGACTAAATGGTGAATGTACAAAAAAACTAAAAAAAAATTAATATATTGAAGCACATCACTACTGCCATGTATTAAATAAATGTTTTTTAACTTTAATACAAATACATTTATTTACTGCAAAAAAACTATTTTAAAACTGCCTCTAGGTATCTCACCTCTATTAATTTTCATTATCAGTAGTCGAGTTTCTATAAATTACTTTAAAAAAGAAATCAACAACTCTACCGATTTCCGCGGTTTCATTCGACAACGAAACCAATCCGTCTGAACTCATCAAAACCTGCTGTGTAATTTCAAAAACAACAAAGACATTGCTCATTGTAATTCAATAAACATTTTACCTGATCATCCAATGCGATGATTTTTGATACAGTTACTCGATTGGATTGGTCTTGCGAGCCGTGATAATGCTTAATGGCCGCAGCAGGAAGGCAGGCCGCAGGAAAAGGGGCTGCCAATGCGACAACGCGACGCTAACACGTGACCGAACAGCTTCCGCGAGACGACGCGACGCGGTTCAATTGTCGTGTTGGTTAACAGGAAGAATGGAATTGTCTTGCAGGAGTGTGCAATACTGGTACTTACATACGAACAAAGCAAATATAAGCAGATAAGCACGTTACATTTCATTACTACGAGGGGCACTGTTTTTTATGTTTTGATCCTAATAATAAAAAATAGTAATTTTTTATTAAAAATTAATAATTTTCGAAATATTCTCTTGTGATATTTTCACTTCTGCATGCGTTCAAAGCATTTTTTCCATTACCCGCTTTTTCTGCCGACAAAAATTGTTTTCTATCAATCTATTCTTGACGTTCAGGCACATAAAATAGTATATTACAATCCAAGACGGAACAAGCTTCATTGCTGGTCAAGGGGATATATGAGTCCCCTAAATGCAAAACTCGGTATTTGACGAAATTTTGAAAAGTGATGTTTTTGCGTCATTCTCTTGCTTATTAAATAAACTGTACATTATCTTCTAGTAAATAAGATGCAAAACTGTCTATGTGTATAGTAAAAATCCATTTAAAAACGAAGCTTAGATGCAAAGCTCTGTATTTGCCTTCACTGGTCAGATGCAAAACTATGTAATTGTAACGGGCCAATGGCGTTGCGCCTTACAGTCGCGTGATTAAGTGCAGGTAGACAGATTTAATTTATTCATTTATTTGTTGTCTCAATTTTTTTTAAATTAATTTTAATAATAAATATATTTTGTTAAACAATTAAACAGAGAGAAGTGGAAAAGAGTGAAGATGCAAGTGTTAAGGTAGGTAAAAAATGCTCGCATGTACTGCAAAGATTCATATGTGATCACTTTAGCAGTGTAAAATGTATTAATAAAGCACGATTTCAAGAAAAACACAAAGAAAGTTTAATTCTTTACAGCTGGGGGTGAAGGGCAAAACAAAAATACCACAGTAATTAATATGTTAGCATTCTGGGTAGGTTATAATGCTTTAAACCCTATAACGTCTTTGGAAATAGTTGTGGTTACTCAAAACTTTTCAAGCTTGGCAACGCCTGGAAAATATTTTATTGAAAAACAAAAGTATCTCAATCCATGAAAAAAGCCTTCTTAATGAAATTTTAAATTTAATGAATCTAGGAGGTTTATACCTACTAAAGAAAAAGAAAATCGCAATGTTTTAATAAGAGGAGAAATAATTACCAATCTGCTCTGGATTTCTTTAAATCAGTACTAAAGAAGAAAAATTACCTTCGAGTCTAATTCTGTTGATTTACCCGTCTCGTATTCATACTGGTGTGTGTTAAAGGGGTGAACCCTGAGTGGGCCATCCCTTATGTGGACATCCAGTATTTTTTTCAGACTTTTCAACAGAAAGGAGGTTAGATTTATTAGTCTTAGCGACTTGGAGTTCGATACATTCCGACCCTCCTTTGGTATATATATTACCTTAGTCGCCGACCAGCTAGTCGGTATGTAATTCCACACCAGGCTAGCTCTAAAAAGTCTTATTAGAAAGGGTAGCATCACTTCCAGACCCACTTTTAACAGTGCCGGAAAGATGCAATCTACACCCGGCAATTTATAGGGGAGGAATGAGCCCACTGCACCCCGTATCGCTTGTGCTATTATTATCTTGTTAGAAGCCAGCCAGTCGCTCTTCTAAGGCGGTTTTAATCGGCCAGCAGGGAGATTTTCTGGCTGCCTATCTAGTATTATACTTCCTGGGAAGTGAGTTTTTGCTAGAAGCTTTAACGTCTGTCTTCTAGATTCGGTAAAGGAGCCGTCTGGTCTTTCCAGTGATCCTAACTCCTGAGCCGGTTCTCTAGAAAGAATCCTATGAATTCTAGTGCTGCTCGGTATGCTCGAGATACCTTTACAGAACCTTTCCCAGGATTCTCTTTTTGCTTTCCTGATTTGCTTGTTGCCTTCCATTCGCCCACTACTTTTGCCCGATTGAATAGTCTACGGACTTCTTCTAAAATAAAGACTTGCATGCGACATATCAATCCAGAAAAATCTTATGAGCAGTTTAAGTGGCTAACAGGTTGTAAAATTAGAAATCAACTGTTTTGGTGACGTTGTTTGCTTTTCGTTAAAAAAGAAACAGCGATTTAAAAAATGTTCATGAGGTATACATGTATAAAGCTCACTTGCGACGAGTTTGCGAAAAATGTAAGAATATTGAATTACCTTAATCATTAATGCATAAAATTTATTTTTTTACTTTATTTAGTAATACAATAAAAGTAGAACATTATTTAAAAGACAAAATAATAGTAATAATTATAAAAACTATAATAAAACTGTTTCTTCCCGAAAGGTACCTGTCACTGCAGTGGCGTTACCTTTTTGGAGTTCACGATTTATTTTCTGAATTGTAAAGCTACAAGATTTATCAAAAGAAATTTTGGAGGCAATGTCCCCGACCAGGCTCTTGGCTTCAGTGCCCCAAGGACCATAAGTCTCGATTGCCAGAGGTTCAAAAATATATCGGTCTAGAAATTCACTATATTTTTTGAATTTTTTATATTTAGCAAGGATACAAGCCGCTTTGATGATTTAGATGTTCTATCTATATAGGAATTGGCTGAAGTGAGTGAACATGTAGCATCTTAAAGGAGCTGTTTACCATGTCCCCATGGGACTAAAGTAACTCAATCCACACGCCTTTTGTCATTGCGATACACTCACAAGAGCGCATAAAGCAAGCAGAATAAAGTAAGTTTTATATGATATCCCTTCCAAATATCACTGCACACCACTGAATATGTTTCTTTCTATTTAAATAGCGTATTAATATAATTTGGGTTCATTTTAATAATAAGAACTTATTAATTTAAAAAATTTAAAATCTCCACATGGTATTCTTTAACAATAAGTGAATAAGTGACTTGAAAAACAAAAATCGTTATTTATTATTTGAATTCTTGAAAAACCCTTTTTAAATTTTATTTGACTTGCTGGCATGCCCCGTTGTGAAGCTTTTTTGTTACACCTTGAAATTGGTAGATTATTAATCTGACTAGTAGCAAACCATTATTCATCCATTATAATTTAAAAAAACGTAAGCAAAAGCAATGAAAAAATGATCTCACTATTGATCAATTGCGTTTGACATTTTGGTTAAGTTTCGCTTTCGTTATTTTTATTTATAATAGCTCTAAAGCTTCAATTTTAACTGAAAATTTTTTCGAGCACACGAATATTTTGAAAATTGTATCTAATAAGTAAAATTTAACCCCTAAAATTAACGTTTGAAAGATATATTTTTTTAAGACACAATATAATTTTTAACTATCTCTGGTCATTTTTCATCAAAGCTAGGACAGTTTGTTACTGCCCTTCCTATAGATGATATTTAAGTGGGTTTATAATGTTCGCCAGGAACTATTGTTTTGTGATCCGAACAAAAAGTTGCAGAAATATCTGTGGGCAAAAAGATTCCTAATACGGCGTTTGGCAGATTTAAAAACAAAAGGTTGAGCGCACGTGTTCGAATCCTTCGACCGTGTCTAAAGGAATATTTTAAGAAATGCACTTTTTAGTACGTTTACATATAACAAGAAAAAAGAACTGTAATTTAAAAATAATTTTTTAAAACAGAAGCTTAATAAACTGGTAAAAATATTTTTCCCTGGGAGTCGTCTGAATTGACTATGAGAGACAGCGCAGCCTCCCGGGCGTTTTGTGCCCAATCTCCCATTTTCTTTTATACCAGTGTTTCCCAAACTTATCTAAAGCGCGACCCCTTTTTGTTAAAAAAATTGTTCACGACCCCT
>JAHBCN010021216.1:0-14260 GCA_019359885.1 Listronotus oregonensis | reverse complement strand
TTTAAAAAAAAAATGGTCATTAAAACTATGAATAACAATATATCGATATTAATTCATTGTTATTAATAAAAATTAATTAATAATAAATTAATAAGAATAAATTCTTAGGAATTTTTGGGAAAAATTTTATGAAATAAAAAAAAGGTACATTATAGATTTTTTTATTATAAAATAAAATTTTTTTTTCATAAGGTAAAATTTTTTTAAATTCGTTTATCCATTTCAATTTTTGCGCTAATTCTTGTTCCACAAATGGAACCAGGAGATTTTCTAAACGTTCTTGGCCATTGTAGATCTTAATTTTGATTTTACCATAATCTTTTTTCGAGAAGGTGCTTCCCCGTACAACTCTAACAGGAATTGTTTTTTTTTTAAAAAGTTTTTAAAAATACTAGGGTTTGTACTTCTATCAAATGTAAAAAAAACCACTGTAGCTAACCTAAACAGTTTGATGGTAGTTTTTTGCCCTTTTTTTCACTTTCAGCATTCTTATTTCGGCTGCTAATTCAGAACCCATTCAACTTCGTGTGAGTTCATCATGCCCAAAACCCTATTCAAAACTTTGCCTACGCTATTAATAAATACTTTTTTTTTTACTTTTTATGTTATTTTATAAAATATAAGCATCTTATTGTGTTTAATGATACTCCGAATAAAAAAAGGATTATTACTGTTTTTTTAAATTTATTTTTTAATTTAATATAGGAAGCAGCTAATGAAGTTATATCAGATGAAATAAATCGACTTATCTTTAGGCATTTTTAAAAAAATTGTAAAATTTGCATAAAAAGGGGGATATCGAACCATCCCTTATAGTGAGATATTTTATCAGGATATTTCAATTCAATTTGAAAAGGGTTTGCCTGCAAATAAAACCCAAAACATAACGGGTTTTTGATATTCAGAAATAGTTTTTACACTATTTTACATTTTTTACGTACCCTAACCCTCTAATTGAAGGTGTATTTGGGACTAACTGTGTACAAAAATTTAAAATAGTGTAAAATATTTCTAAATAACAAACAATTTAAAAATAATTTTTAATTTTGGGAACTGAAAAAACGAAAATGTTTAATTTTAAATAAAATATTATGGCCAAACATCAAGCTTTAAATTTTTTTGAAATATATCAAAAAAAAAATACTTTAAAATCGTTGGGTGTAACCCCAACAACAATTTTTTAAGATTTTAAAAATTTTAAACTCTCTTCTCTTTTTTGGCCCACAAAATTTTTCTTATATCAGCCAATTTAAAATCTGAAAAACAAAATTTCCCCTTAATATTGGGATATTCGCTTTCCCCAAAAAAAATGTTAGTTTGGGAAAATAAATTATATATTTATATAATATATATATATATATATATATATATATTATATATATATTTTTTTTTTTTTTTTTTTGAAAAAAAAATCTTTAAAAAATTTAATACCCAAAATAGTTTTCCCTTTTAAAAAAACTTTTTGCCTATATTTTTTCTTTTTTTTAAACCATATTTTTTCTGATAATCTCAAAAGAAAAAATAAAAAAAAAACCTAAATATTTGAAATTATTGGGTTAAAAAATTAAATTCTTTTTTAAGGTAAAAATACATGTTTGGGGTTTAAAATATTCATTTTTGGAAAAATAAAAAGGGTGCATTTATCCATAAAATCGAAAAATAACCCCCAAAAAATAAAAAAACATATTTTAAAAAAAACCCTTTTAAAATTTTAAAAGTCAAAATTGGCGCCAAAAAAAAGCTTTCCCAAGGTCCCCTGCTTTTGACGTCAGGGATATAAACGGGTTAAAAATTATTCATTTTCTAAAACATTGTCACCTTTTAAGCGAGGTTGAATTTTGTTACGAAATTATTTACGTGGCTACAGTAAAAAAATAAGTTGCTGTTAATATCCCAAAGGGAAAATTCATGGGTGTTTGAATAAATTTTGTACGAATCACAAAATAAATGGTGTTTTTGCTCCTCTGCCGAGCCCTCTGTTTTACACAAACAAAATTTTTTTTGTGTGCCCCAAAGGGTTTTGAGCGTAAAAATGATGGTTTCCAACAGCAAGATGTGATATGCCAAAATCAAAAGTAAATTTTTCCCTTGTGAAGACCACTTTAATGTAAGTTAGAAATAAGGTTATAAATTTAAAAAATACATAAAAACCTAAAGAATATATTTTTTTAATTTGATTTTTAACATCAAGTATTGTAAAAAAATGTTTTATTTTATTTTAAAGCAAAATAAATTTCCACTTTTTTGCCCCCTGATTTCTGCTAAATTTTGTTTCAAAATGTAATCCACCCCCTAAAATTATCCACAAGGGGAAATTGTTTGTGGAAGCCTAGACAAAACCTTTGTTAGCCATAATGAAAAAAAACCAATTTAGCCACGCAAAATAAAAAAAAATCTAGTTATGTCAGTTTTCCACACCACAACTGGGAAAAACAAAAACGATACGTTAACAATCTGTATTTATATGCGATGTGACGTCACGAGTTGTTTTGAGCCCCTTTAAAATTCTCCGTTTTACTTATTTTCATCCCTTATTTGGTACTGGCTCTTTTTTTGGATTTGTGAGACTATAAAATTGACCTGGGGACTTGTCCATAGAAATTTATGTGTATTTTGCTTTGTTTAAAATTTTGGATAATACCCAATTCTTGGCTTACTATAAGAACCCAAAGCTATAAAGGGAGATAATGCATTTTAAAAAAAGGGTTAGCCCGAAATCCCGATATTTTAATGATATTTTTTTGTTTATTAACAAATAGACTTTAACTCGATTTTTCCCTTTCGGAAGTATTTATTAAAATACTAAGTTAGTTGAAATTTTCGTCTTTAAGCAAATTTTTTTTTGATTTAAACTAAAATCTTTTTAAATTTAATTTAAGCCACAAAAATCAATTTTTTCCCCAGCTACGCCTAAAATTTTAATAAAAAACAATTTATTTTTTTTCCCCAAGTTTTTAAAAGTTATTTTCAAGTTTATTGATCTTTGTAAAATCCCCCCTTTTTCCCGGGTTTTTAACCCCAAACGGGGGTAATATACAGCTTTATATTATAAATATTTATATTTCATAATAATCATATTTTGAAAATTTGAATTTATCCCTAAAAAAAAAAGAAAAAATGGGTTCAACATTATGGGCTTTGAAAAAAAAAAATTTTTTTTTAAATTTTTAAAATTGACTTTATTATTTTTTTAAAATCTTAAAATTCCAAATTTTAAAAATTTAAAAAAAAAAATATTTTTTTATTTTTTTGTACATAAAAGATGAGTTTAATAAGAAAAAAACTTTTTTTTAATGCATAACACTTTATTATCAACTTTTTACAAAAAAAAAACCTTGGAAAAAAATATATTTTAAAACGGTTCTTTTTTTAAAAAATTTTAAAGAAAATTTTTTTTTTTTTTTTTTAATTTGGGACAGTTCATGAAGGCTGATGCCAAGTAGTAACCCCCCGGGGAAAAAAATATTTTTTGGGAAAAAGGTTTTTTAAAAAAAATTTTGTTGAAGTTGTCAAAATTTTTCCCCCCCCGGGTTTTAAAAAAGAACATCGCTTTTTTTTTGTCCGAAAAATTTATTGAATATAATTCCATTATAGCCGTTAAAAGGGGCAAACAAAATACCCACCCGTTGCAAAGGAAGACCATTTTCTTTTGGGGTTAAAAATGGAGGGGAGGATCCGGTTTTTTGACGAATAAGTGGGCGGCCAAGATCCCCTTGCCCCTAAAAAAGCGTTGGGGGGGCAATTTTCGCTAGTCCCCCAAAAACTGTTTTTTAAACATGCTACCTTTTTAAAATTTTCCCCCAAAAAGAAAAATTTTAAAAAAAAAAAAATTTTTTCCCCCATACAAGATCAAACTTTAAAAAAAAAAAAAATATTGCCAAGAAATCCACCTTTTTTTCAGGGGTTTTTCAAAAAAATTTAAAGAAAAAAATTTATAAACCCCGTTGAAGAATGTATTAAAGGGGGGGGCGGTTCTTTTCCCCAAAAATTTAAAAATAAAACTCCCATCTTTCTTGTTTAAGCCCCTTTTTGTTTTTTTTTTAAATTTTTAAATTTTTTAAAATTTTGGGGTTTTTCATTTTGCCGGACCCCTTTTTTCCCAGAGGACAGACCCCCCCCAGCTCGACGGTGGGCAAAAGAAAACCCCCTTTTTGTGAGCGTTGGTTTTTAAGACGAACCTCTTCTTTTAATGGGTCCAAAAAGCAAAAGGGTTTAAAAAGGGGCAATTCCCAACCCGGGGGCAATATTCAAAAAGGGGGTTTTTTGGGGAAAAAACAAAGTATACAGATTGAAAAAAAAATTTTTTTCAAAAGGTCTGCTTTTTAAAGCTCGGAAAATTTTGGTTTTTAAATTTTTTCGGGTTTAGGTTTTTTTAAAAACCCCAAAAAAAGGCTTTTTTCTGCAAAAATTGGGGGCTTTTTTGGGGTTTTTAAAAAAGTTAAACTGAAAAAAATTTTTTTAAAACAAAAAAATTTTAAAGGGGGTTTTTGAAAAGGAAAAAATCCATCTTTTTTTTTTTCCCCAAAACAGTTAAGGGGGAAAGAAATTAAACAAAAGTGGCGGGTTGTAAAAAAAAAATAGTTTCTAGTACTAGTTACTACTAGTAGGTCAAAAAATAGCATCAAAACTATTTGTGCCAATACTTTTAAAAAATTCTGGGTTTTTAAAACCCTTGTTTCAAAAAATGAAAAAAAATGATTAAAAAGGTTTATTATAATTAGATGATCTTGTAGGTCATTTAATTTTTTTTTTCTTTTTTAAATAATTTTAAAAATTTTCACCAAATTTAGGCCCGGGGGAGCATCTCGCTGACCATATTTGTTCATAAAGTTTCTTGGGGTTTTTTGGGGCAATAAAGCAGTTAACTTTTGGGGAAAACCCCCTAAAATCTGCCTGTCCCAAAATATGGACCCCCAAAAAAATTATAGTATCAGCAATTACCCTGTCAAAATTTTCATATAAAATTTTTTTTGGGGGGAATTTTGTGAGGTCGATAAAAATTTCTCCTCTTAATAGGAAAAAACACTTGAATTCTATGGGGGTTTTAAAATTTTTTAATTCTTTATCCAATTTCATAAAACTAAATACGATGGTTTTTTGGAATTTTTTTAACCCTTGTAACATTAAAATTTTGTAGGAAACATTTTATACGATAATTAATTTTAAAAATTTTTTTTTTTGATATCGAAATGGAGTAAAAGGATTTATGTTAAGTGCAAGCATGCCATTTATTTAAATGGTTTTTTCAGGATACTACTTTTCTCTAGTCCCCATCTTAAAAATAACATGGGGGAAAATCGGGAGCCGTTCAAAAAATAAAAACCCTTTCCTTTTTCCTTAATTTAAAATTTTTATTTTTTTTTAAAAAAAAAGGGAATTTTCACTCAGCAAAAAATCTAATAAAACCCGGTAAATTAAACTGCAAATTTCAACCCCAAATATTTGTGAAACTCTTATAAACAAAATGTAATGCCGTTTTTAAAAGGTAATTTTTGGTTATTCAAAACCCCGTTTCCCCAAAAACTTTGCTCAAGTGCTAATTTCCTTTTGGGGTTTTTGAAAAAAAATGTTTTTTTCTTGATTAGCCGCCGCCATAAACCGGGGGGGGTTTACTTTTTGCGATAGCGATCTGTTTCTGTCCCCTTTTTGGGGAGCCTAAAAAGACAAAGGGTTGGGCCCAAAAAATAAAATTGGGGTGAATTAAAATTTTCAAAAGCTTTATTTTTTAAACCCGCCATGGGTTTAAACCTTTTAAATTTAGAGGGGGGTTTTATGTCAACAAAAATTTGGGTTTAAATTTAAAAAAGTGAAAAAAGGAAAATCTTTTATGAAAAAAAATAAGTTGATCAAACCCTATCACTAGAAGAGAACTCCCAAAAAAACAGATAATACGTAAATTTGAAGGGAAAGGGGAAACCCCGGTTCTAATAAAAAAAGTTTATTACGCAGAACATGATAGTCAAATTCTTAAAATATGTCAGGCGCGATGATCAAAAGTTCCCCAAGAAATTTAAGATGTTCCAGTTATGTAAAAAAAAAGGGGATGGAGGGTATATGCATTGGGAAAACTGTGCTTTTAGTCCTTGTCTTGTAAATAATTAAAAAAAAGAATATGGTCATGTTTAAAGGAAGTTTTGGGAAAGGCTTTCTTGAAAATGTTGCACATGGGATGCCTTTTAGCTATTGAAAAAAACCCTTGTCCGAAAATCTTTGGAAAAATTTAAAAACAATAGCGTAAGGATGGGTGCAAGTTCCTGAGCCTTTTTTTTCAGACGATTGCTGGTATGCCACCCAGCCAAAGGTGTGTTGGTGTATAAAGAAGAAAAATGGCTTGATTTTTTGACTTTAAATATTTTTTTTAAAAATTTTTTGTAAACAGAAGAAACCGCTGAAAAGGAAATTAGCGGGGGATAAAAACCCAGGCTTAAAATTTAATTTCTTTTGATGAAAATAATTTGATCTTTAAAATTGGAGTGGGAAAAAAGCATTACCTTTGGGAAATTTGCTACTGGTGTTTTTGAAAGGTCTCAAAGGATTCATTGAAATTTGGGAGCAAGAAATTCTTTTATTATTTATGAAAATTACAAAAAAAATTTTGATCTATACAATATTTTGGCCCCTTTTTAAATTCTTGTCTCGATACTGGCTTTGATTTTTACGAATGGGGTTTTAAAAAAGCTTTTTGTGAGCAGAGATGTTAAAAAATTTTAAACCCCTATCTATGATTTAGAGAAAAAAAATTTAATTTTTTTGGAAAGGTTTTTTCCCAATTTAAAAGGGTTTTTTTAAATTTGAGCTTTTTTGAAGGGATCATAAAAAAAAGACACATAGATTCTAAAAGATAAGTAAAAAGTAATCTGACGGACCATCCCACCCAGCTAAAATTTAAATCAGAAAAACATTAGTTGGTTAGTTGGTTGCTTTAAGCAAAGGGTTGGTCGGTGCCTATATTTGCACTGCAGTCTACGGGTTATTTTTATTTCCCTTTTTGTTATAGAAGTTCTCTTTCCCTTTTTTAGATCTAGTAGGTTTTTACCAAGATGTCTTCTTTCGTCAGTACATTGAAGACGAATAATTTTGTGCAGGTTTTTTTCTCCTTTTCCCCGTAAGGCCTGCATGTTGTAAAACTCTTATGTTGGGCCCCTTTTTTTGGGGGTACTTGAACTTAGATGTTAGGTTCCCGAAAGGGGCGCCTAAACCTTCCTTCGAAAAACTTTTGGGTGATGCGTGCTAACGATCCCGATGTTGTTTAAGGGACCATCAAATTTTTTTTTCATGCCTGTTTTAATAGTTCACGAACTAGCTCTAGGCCATTAATTTTCTTAGATTTTGCCCGTCTGGCTAGTTTATCTGCTTTTCATTGCCTTCTATTCCCTGGGGTTTAGGAGCCCCCGGGAAATTTTATCCTGTTGTTCTCGGCGGCCAGTTCCTTTAGGTTAGGTTGTTCAGGCACTCCATCGTGATTTTAAAGTGCGGAGGGTTTTGGGCTTTTAGGACAACCCATTTTTATGAGAGAAAAAATTTTTGGTTGTGATACCCCTCTCTTTACATTCTCTTGAACACATGCTTGAAAAGTATAAATTTTCCCCTCCATATGATGCGTGATTACTTGTGGTTAGTTAGTGCTCTAAGGTCACAAAATGCATGCTATTTTTTTGACCTTAAATTGGGTAAAGTAGTACATAATGACTAGGTCGTAATCTGAAGGACCAATGGAAAACTTTTAAAAATTTTAGACAGATTAGGGAGGGGCGCAAGACAAATATCTAAAAATTTAAATTAAACGCCCAAAAAAAGTAAGTGGTTCTATAATAATAACAGGGGACTGACTTCGAAGGGGTTTTACCCTCCTTTTTATACTAAAATCTCCCAAAAAAAATAACTTAGGTGAAAAAAAACTGTAAAATAATATATTTTACTTAAAAAAATAAAAAAATGGTAGTGGAAATTCCGGAAAATGGGGATAAATTCAACAGAAGAATTTGGTGTAAAAACCCAAAAATAAAACTTCCAGAGAATATGTCTATACCTGCTGCGGGGTTTAAAAAATTTTGTAACAATCCAATCGTTGCAAAGTAAGCACATACGCCACCATGGGCATGAAAGGATGAAAAAAGTTCTTTCCGGAAAAAAGGTTGATGGGTTTTTGAACCTTAAGTTAATTAAAAAAAACTTTGTGGGATTTAAAAAAAAATATTTCTAAAGAATATTGTATTTTTTATGGTGGATTTTTAGAGCAAACACGCAGCCCCGGGAGGGGGAGGTTGTGGTTTTTCCCTTTATTCAAAGTAGCGAGAATAAAACGTCTATAAAAAATTAAAAAATTAAAAAAAAAGTAATTTGTTTTTCTTTTTATAAATGCTAAATATTTTTTTTTTTAAAAAAATACCCAAAATTTTTTTTGGGGAACCCAAAAAAAACCCGGAAACATTGGTATCCAAACATAACTAAAAGAAACAACACGCTTTCATGAATTAGCGGGGAAATACGGTCATTTTTTTTGACAAGTTCGGGCCCAACGTTTCGCAAAGATATGATCTGTCTGCTTTTGTTGAATTTTAATCGTTTCTAAAATTTGTTTAAAATTTTGGGTTTAAATTTTTTTTTTCTTTTCAAATTTTTTAATTTATTTTAATAGAATTTTAAAAAAAAAGTAAAAACAATACCCTTTTTAAACACACCATTTTAAAAAAAATTTGGGAGTAGTTTCTTTTAAAAAAAAAGGAAGAGGTACAAATTATGAAAAAAATATTGTTTTAAATTTACAAAAGGGAATAATTTTTTTAAAAATTTTTTTTTAGCCAATGCATAGGATTTCAATTATAGGATAATTTATTTTTCCACAGATTTTTAAATATAATTTTACAAATGATAAATTAGACTTATTAGTGTTATTGATCGGTAAATACTTGAACAAAATCTTCCCAAAACCCTTTAAATAAAAAACTTTTTTTGCTTTTTGATTTTTTTTTAAAGCTGCGTAACAAGTAAAATATCCCTTGGACCTAATTTAACTAATTTGAAAAACTTTTTTTTTTTTAAAATTAAACCCAAAAAATTTTTGGTGGCATATTATGGAACAATCTAAAATTTTTTTTAATTCAAATGTTAAAAACAAAGACGATCAAAAAAAAAGTTTAAGTAATAATAGCCCCAAAAAATAAAAAAAAAAAACACAAAAATATCTCTATAAAATATTTAATGAAAAAAATGTTTTTCTTTTTTGTTTATGCGTAGGAGAGTGTGTGTAGGCAAAAAAAAAATTGGGCAAATTTTTGGGAAACTGGTACCACATTTGGTTAAATATAAATAAGTTAGCAGTGGTTGTTTGGATCCAGTAATAAAAGAAAGAAAAGTTAGATTAAAAACAGATAAGAAAGGGGTTGTTTTTATCACCACAAATTTGGGAACAAACCCAAAATGGTTTTTTTTCCTAAAAAATTCGGAAAGTTACTTTTAAAGTTTTAAAAAATTTTTCCCCAAAACTTATTTTAAAGATTTAAAAAATTTTTAAAAAAAATTTTTTTATTAACCCCAACCCCAATTTAACCCAAAATTTTAAAATTTGTTGTTAAAAACAATTTGGGCGCCCCCTTTTTAAATTTAATTGACGGCCCGGGGTTGGGCCCTTTTTTTTTAAAACGGGTTTTAAAGGGGGGGCCCCTTGGGGGCCCCCTTTTGGCCAATTTTTTTTCAACCCTTGAAGTGGTTTCTTGAACCCGGGGGTTAAGAAAAAATGGAAGATGGTTGCGGTTGCTGGATAGTGGGAAAAGGGGGTTTTGGTAAAATTGAATATTTTGTTTGAAATATCCTTTCTAAAATTTGTTGAATTCTCCAGGTATCCTTTAGCGACTGATGTCGACTTTCAGCCTCAAGACGTTTAATGTTAGATATTTGTTTTTCCCGGGGTTTGCCCCCGGGATACAATTCCGGGTTGGAAGTTTGAAATAGGCCCTTTTTTTCCGATGGCAATTTTCGAAAATATTAATACCGATACATTGTACTGACACACTCCGTGTTTATATTCCAAAAAAACTCATTGGGGTTGTGGGCTTTCAAACTAACGTCTTATATAGATTTAAAATTTTCCCTTTTTAAACCCACAGGATAGTCAAAGCTTCTAGAGCTGTGATTTTTAAAATCGGGGTGTTTATCAATACTAAAATTTTCCCTTTGGGCTTCAATATAGTCCAAACATGTTTTTTTTCCTCCTCTCTACGACAAGCCCCCTAAAAATCGTTTTGCACTTTTTATATTAATAAGTATCATCTGACGCTTCATCCATAAATTTCGATATTTCTTCTTTAAAAGACTATAGCCTTTTGGGTCTAAAAACAACCTTTGTTTTTTTTAAGTGGGTCCTTTAAAAAAAACCCCTTTCCCAAATCTATGTTTTTTGTAACTTAATGTTTCATTTTAGCATAGAGTATCTAGACCATAATTTATTGGGTTTTTCATGTTTTTTATAAATTAAAAAAGGACCTTCTTTTAAAAAACTTCACACCCCCACTTTTACACCCGCTCTCAAACATAACAAATTCTTTTTTTAAACCCGTGACAATTTTTTTGGGGGGGATATCTATACTTGCTATTTCTGCTTGGGAAAATTTATGCGGGGGAAACGTCGTCAAAATCCATTGAAAATGTTTCTCCCAAATTTTGGTTTTAAAAAAGTGTGACAAAAATTAATTTTTGATAAAAATAAAAATTAGTTGGTTGCTATGGATTTTTTAAAATTTTTATGGAGTGTTTAAAAAAAATCCACTTACATTTGGTAAAATTGGGGTTATTTTATTTTATTTAATAAATGTTATAAAAGGACTGCAAAATTACAGCAAAAACCCCGTTTCTTTAAATATATAACTATATACGCAAAAATTTTCATTATTTTATAATTAGATACTAATTTATGTTCCAAAACTAAAAAGGGTTTTTCTTTTCCGCACTAGTGCCTTTCGCATATTAGTGCGGAAAAGTATAGTTTTCCCCCGAAAATTGTAGAAAAATAATTTTTAAAATTACTTGTTTGAACTTACAGAAAATATTAAAAAATCTATCTCATCATCGGTTAAAACAAAAAAATCGAAAAAATTCCTGTTTAAAAATAATTTCTCCCAACATTTATCATTTGTATCGATCTTAATAATTTAAGGAACGCGAGTTTGGTGAGTTGTACTTGTTACGTTACGGTTATAGATTATAGGGGGGTGTGAAACCCCCCTTCTGTCCCTCAAGGGGCTGTTTTTGCCGTCCCTATCTATTTTATTCTGGGACTCGACATTTGCCCCATCGCAGTCACTGACAAGTCTTCACTTTAATCGTTACCTACCGAAAATTTATGGATACGTATATTTAAGTTTAAAAAACTAGGGTTTTTACTTCAAAAGGCTTTTCCCAAAGTTGGTGTTTTTCCCATAAAAGCTTTTAAATGTTCTTGAAATTACTTTTCCATTTTCTTCTTTTTGTTTATTTTTTTTTTTAATAAATATTTTAAAATACCCAATATTTTATATACAATTTCATTAGTTGATTTTTTTTTTGGTGTATCAATGAAAACGAAAAAAGGCCGATTTCTCATATCTATGGTTAGTGGGGAAAAACCCTTTTGGACCCGTGGTTTTTTAATTTCGGGGGGGAAAATTTTGCGTTAAACCTTGCCACTTCAACCCCCAGGGAGGTGAGATTCACCCCTAAATTCTTAAATGGGAAAAAAATGGAGTCGACCGATACATCTTTTTTAAAAATCATCGAATCCTTTTTAAACGGCTTTCTATTTTTTTAAAATTTGGGGTTGATTTCTGAAAATAATTTTGAATTTAATAAAAGTCAACATTGAAAAATAATTGTTTTATCATTTTTAAAATTTTTTTTAATGGTTTTTTTTTTGGAAAACTTTTTCTTTCCATGTACAGCTTTCAGTTTTTGGAAAGGGAACCCTACGAAGGGGAAGGGGAGGGGGATGATTTAAAATAACGAGAACATTTACATTAAAAATTTTCCCTTCTATTTTACTTACTTACTTTTTAATTTTACGAGTGTTCAAAATGTTGGCCTCCTGTTTCCCAAATCAGTAAACCAAAATTTTTTCAAAAGGTTTCGGACTTTTGAAACATTTCGGGTGTAATGTTTCGACATTCATCAATGATCCGTTGACAAAAATAAATTAAAGATTCGGTTGGGGGTTTTATTTTTTTACTCTTTAAGTTACCCCACGGAAAAAATCTAACGTGTTTAAATCTGGTGACCTTGGGGGCCCACTCCACGGGCCTCTTCGTCCGATTCATTTGCCGGAAACGTTTCATTCAAATACTGACTAGCAAAAGCATAGTGGGGAGGTGCCCCATCTTGTTAAAATGTCAACTCATTCGCATTGAAACGGTCATCGTGTTCAACAATTTTTGTCAACGGATCCCCAGTGTCTTCTAACAATTCAAAAAACATTTTTTCCCGTTAGATTTCCTGATTAAAAAAAGGGCCAACAACACAATCGTCCCAAAAACCAGCCCCGACCCTTTAATTTCTCCCGGATGTTGGTGTGAACTTCACGGAATAAAATGCCCTGTTTTTGTCAGACCAAACCGGCAATTATGACTATTAACAGTCCCGTTCATAAAAAACGAACACTCATGTGGGAAAAAAATGTTAAACAACATGTTCCAAATTTTTATTATCCGTTCACTAATTATCTCAAAAATTTACACGTCTATCAAAGTCATCTTCATTTAATTCTTAAACAAGATGGATTTTATACGGGGGAATTTATGGGGTTTTAAAATTCTTCGAATGCTCGTACAAGTTTCTGGAACGGGTAATTCCTGGTATTTCCTGGATCGATATTAGGGGAAAACAGCAATTTTCATTGCTTGGGTTTATTTTTGATTAAAGCGATTAGTTTTTATTTGCCACAGATCCTGTCTTCCCCAAACTTGGCTACTAGTTCAATAACCCTATTTCGGGGTTTACATGCTTATCTGGATTTAGTTTTTTTTAAATAACTGTGCTGTACTATTAGCGCATCTACCGTTTTCATAATAAAGTTCAATTATCGATACTCGTTTCGCCGTTGAGTAAACCATTTAGAGCAAGAAAAAAAAATTTTAAGCCGAAATAATAACAGACCTCCCGTAAGATACTAAAGTTACATAAATTGAATGTAAATAAAATTCCAAAGAAAAATAAAAAAACTAACCGCATTATTTATAATTTTTTTCACAAGCATTAAATTCCCCTAGAAGAAATCACTGCTAACCTTGGACTGATAAAATTTTAACAAGACACTGACAAACTTCAAAATTTTGGAAATATCCGCATTTTATTGGGTGATAAAAAAGTGATATTTAATGCTTCCTTACTTTTAACGAAAATTTTTAATTTTTTTAGTAGGAAGCAGTATCCAAAAATTTCTAATAAAATTTAATAATAAAAATATGTTCTTCTCATATAAATATTTCAAATACCATATTCCTCAAAGCAACCCTTATATTATCATCATTTTTTTTCCTTTAAACCGACAACTCCCGTAAAACCTCAGCCTATTAATAGTGGCCTGGGAAACTAACTGACCCCGCGGTCCCCCCTTATAATATTTCAAACAACAATCGGCCCCTTGGTAATGATTTAAAATCTCCCAAAAAAATACCTAAATTTAATGCTGAAAATAAATTCAGGAACTTCCCCAATTTAAATCGGTTGCCTAGCAACTTCTTTCTGTAAATTTAATGGTTTTGATGGGAGCATTTATTTATTACAGCTTATATCAAAAATTTTTCTTGTTAAGGTAAACCTAAAACTTGGGAAAAAACTTCTTTTAACAAGGGTTCTGAATTAAATTCAAATTCCAATTTTGGGCTATAATTTATCTCCTATATGTAGTAATAATAAATTTATAAAAATTTTTTTCTTAATAATACATAGTTAACACCCTTTTCATGTATAAAATATATTAAATAATTAAAAATATTTAATAACAGCGTAAAATTTTTCTTTTTACTTATGCCGCAAATTCATTTACGGGTTTTCGGATCCAGTTGTATTTTTAAGATATAAGAAAATGACTAAAAATATCGATTATCTCCGACTGCAATAAAAAACCTCCCAAAATGATCCTTTATGGCCATGCCAACAGAGGTAAAAAAAATTTTAGGTCCGCCCTTTTCCCTATACGTATACGTATAGATGTAACCTGAGGCAAATATGACATCATGAAATTTTATTTTTCCCGTGGTGAAATACGACCCTGTACGGTCGGGGGGGATAATTA
>JAHBCN010021215.1:0-14314 GCA_019359885.1 Listronotus oregonensis | reverse complement strand
GAAATTATATTTGGAGCTAAAGGGAAATTCATTTTTTTACCCCACCCCCAAAAATTAATTTCCAAAAACATTTTTCTCCGTTTTTAATCACATATAGGTTTTTAGGTCACTAAATTAGAATATGATAAAAAAAATTTTTTGGGGGGCAAAAAGGGGTAAATAACCTTTTTAAAACCTCACCCTAAAAATAAATTTCGAAAAAAAAAATTCCATTTTTAATGGTTCATAAAATTTTTTTGGGCCACTAAATTCGAATATATATTAAAAATTACATTTGGGGGCCTAAAAAAAAGTTTTCCCCGTTTTAAACAAAAAATATAGGTTTTTAGATGATTCAATATATATTAAAAATTAATTTTTAAATATTATAAATATAAATATATTATAATTTATATTATATAATTAATTTAAATTTTAAATATAAAAATTTTAATAAAAATTATAAAATATAAAATATTTTAATTTTAAAAAATTTTTTAATTTTATATTTTTTAATAAAACTTAAATGGAAAGGGATATTTACGATTTTTGTTTCCTTTTATATTATTTTAAAAAAGGTTTGGGAAACCACCGGAAACTCAATAAAGGCAAAAAATAAAAGTTTTGGAATTTTTTGCAAAATGTATTTTATAATATAAAGTAAAATTTCTTTAAAAATGAATTTTATACTTTTAATTTTGAAAAAAAAATATTTTTTTTTAAAAACAAATTTTGGGATAAAATTGTTTTTAAAAATTTTATGAAAAGGGGTAAGATGGGTTTTTAAATTAGGGAAATTACCCTTTCCCCCTTAAAATTTATTTTTTAAATTATCGATTCAATAAATAAAAGGGGTAAAGAGGGATGAAAATAGGGGTATTAACCCATTTATTATAATTTGGACATCAGATTTCAATTTTGCTCAAAAAATCTAAAAGTAGTTTAAAAGGGGAAAAAAACTTTTTGCAAAATGTATGTTTTAGGGGTATAAGGTGTAAAAAAAGGGGTAAATTTAGCCCTTCTAAGCTCTCAAATGAAATTTTTTAATATCATATTTGAATTCAGTGACTCAAAAACCTATATTTATTGTTAAAATTTTTTTAGCGAAATGTATGTTTAGGGTATGGGGTGAAAAAAATTGAATTTAGCCTTCTAAGCCCTCAAATGTAATTTCTAATAAAAAATTTCGAATTTAGTCCCAAAAAAATTATAGAATCTTTAAAAAAAAAAGGGGGAAAAATTTTTTTGAAAAAAAATTTTATTTTTGGGGGTGAAAACTTTTAGCCCTTTTTGAGCCCTTTAAAATTTAAATTTTTTAATATCATATTCGAATTTAGTGCCCCAAAAAAACCTATATGAAACTTTAAAAAACAGGTATGTTTTAAGAAGATAAAAAAGGGGTAAAACCCCTTTTACCCCCTCAAAAAGAATTTCGATTTAATTTTTAAAGTCCCAAAAAACCTTATGAATTTAAAAAATAAAAAAATTTTTTTTTGAAATGATTTTAAAGGGTGAAAATTTAAAAAATGGGGAAAAAAAACCCCCTTTTTATAATCCAATACCCCTTTTTCGAATTTTGAGGATATGTTTCAAAAAAATGCAAAAGGTTTCTTCTTTTTTTCTTCCAAAATCATTTCAAGGTTTAAAGTTTTTTTTAACAGATTTACCCGTATTATAAGTGTAATGTAAGTCTAAGTGGATATATTAAGGTCTTTCAAACACGCGCGATTTTTCGAGCACAACGCGTAGCCGGAGTTCTTGAAATAGAGCAAGCGTTTTAAAGACCAGTTATCCACGAACACTTTACGCTATTTTTTTAAAGCGTCTGAGACATTTGTTATAGCAATATTTTTTTGACGTTATAAAGTACTCATGTCAGATCAATATTTTTTTTTCTTTAAAATGCCTAACATGTGCGAAAATTCAAGGTTAAAGGTTGGCAATGTCATCTTAGATTTCACATTTCTTGTGTTGTTGATGGTAACCTTTAAAACACGCGGTGTTTAAAAGTTAGATTTAAACACGCCCAGGCGTGTTTTAATTAAGCAAAATAAGGTACCAATAAAATTTTGGTCTTAGAGTTAAAAGAACATAGGAATTATGAGATATTCACAAATATCCAATAAAATTGTAAACTCTTACATATTTAGGTTTTTTGGGCCCTGGGTAATTCCCAATATATTTATTTTACATCCATTATTTTAATCATTAAGTGTTTATTTGTTATTTCCAATTGCTTAACAGAAAGTCCGTACCTGATATTAATCACCGTACACCGGTACTCGTCAAAGCGAGGCGTCCTTTACGTAACCCAAGTACGTGCACGCAGCAGGTGGTACACGCTAATCTGGTCTAGTAACGTTACTAATTTTGATACTATTAGTTCATATCATTATGATGATGGCACTACTGCTTACGCAACGTCGCAACCTTAAGATTTTTAAATGTAAAATCTTTTTCATTTGGTGTTTTGTCCCACTTTTTATTTTAAGATTATTTTAAATATTTGAAGGCAAAGGTCAGATAAAAAGCTTGGTAATTTCACTAATTTAAGCCGATTTCTATTTTTGTTTAAGGACTTTTAGTTCATGTACATTATTGCGTTATTTCAAAGATTTTTTTCCCTGGTAATTTTGTGCTATTTTTTTATGTTGCTGTAACTTCCGTACATATCAATTTTAAGGGAGGTTTTACGTGGTTATGGATCTAAAAGATATTTTATAATTTTCGGTTTTTTTGTTATAATAATAATAATAATAATAATAATAATAATAAAAATCTAAACTTTTATTAATAAAAGTTTTTTTAATAACACAGGTATATTACAATCTATATGATAAGATTTGAAATCAACCTTATCACAGCCAACCATATTAGGCCGATATTTAGCCTATTAGTAATCGGTCTACTCCACAATCAACCACAGGCTGGAGTTCTTGCAACATAAAGTAAAATTTTTGGACAAAACCTGAATTTTGCAATATAACTAATAAATTTTAAAAATAAAAAATATTTATAAGGTTTTTGTTAAAAATTAATTATACACACTTAAAAAACGTCTTTTAAAGTAATAAAGTTATAAAAAATGGTATCTTACATCTATGGTTTAAGATTTGTAAACCCCAAAACCTCACACCAACACGATTTTATCGGGATATTTATTATAGAGTATGGCCCTATATCCACCATACAAAACCCAACAGCTGGAGTCTCCAATATAAGTAATGCAAATTTAAATATAGCTAATAAATAAATAAGGAATATAAGTAGTGATTTATTTTCTAAAGTTATCACCTTAAAACCAGATTATAATTTTATGCATGAAAACTACGGATTAAAAAGAACTCGATCTCCTTCAAAAGCCCAACTTTTAAAAGATTTAAATCGTTGTTTATAAAATTTCCTGATACATGATCAAACCACCAGGAACACACAAGACGACAACATGAATTTTAAACCCATTGAATCCTTTCGCCGATATGCAAAGTCAAAAACGGACCATAAACAAATGAACAGTAGTTAAAAAATAAAAGAAGCAGGGTTTCATCAAGCATGACTTCAAGTTTCTTGCACAGAATCTCCCGATTGGCATAAATAATTCTTAAATTGCAGTAAGCCTTTTTGATGAGGGAGTGAACATGTTCATCAAATTTAACACCACCATCTATTACGACCCCTAACGATTTCGCTGATTTTACCTCCGGCACAGTTTGTCCATTAATATTTATGTTCACCTTCTCGCTAAGGCGAGCAGCCTTGACCCCACCAAAGTAGAGAACCTGTGACTTTTTAGGGTTCAATAAAAGGTTGTGTTTCTTTAATAGATCATTTATAATATTTAGCTCTTTGTTTATGTTCTACTCAGCAATATGATGATCATAAGGGAGAAAACTATCGTCGGTGGTTTGTTCGTACTTGTAGTAAAGACAATCTTTCCTTGGTAAATGATGTACTAAATAGTGATCCAGTTTTCCACTCTTTTTCAAATTGAAAGCGGAGAGTATGTATTTTGTTGTTTCCTCCAGTTGTTGGTTGGAATCGGCCAAATGGCAATTTTGGAAAGATAAATTTAACAAAAATACTGTTTGTTTATTTTCAGTTTATACAGTTTTATTGCAGTAAGCCAAAATGTTTCTTATTTACCTTATAAATGAATTTACCCAAAATTGTAATTTTTAGAAAAGTATTACCGTATTTGGCACTCTTCTAACTTTTACTAAATTAATGCTAAAGATCTCAGGTCTCAGTTTTGACATTAAATCTTTCTCGTCTTAATATTAACGATTTTATATTCTATTGTCTTAATGAGTCAAGGAAGGGAAATAGGCGTATAGCTGGGAGGAATAGCTATAAATCTCTTGTCGGACCTTATAGCTATTTAAAAACACATTCTTTTTTACAAAAAAAACTAGGTAGAGGCTGAGTCTTTGGCAGTGATAGTTTCTATTTAAGGCCTCATAGCCACGCGCTACTCTTGTGACTTACGATACATGAAAAAAAAACATTTTATTTAATTATTAAAATAAATAACTTTAAACTTTTGGTCAGTATACAGACAGGTCCAGCGTAGTAGAAACATAGGCAGAAAACTGATGAATTTAGTACTGTCCGCTTCGATCGATAAACGTCGGCAGGCATGAGTAATCGAACCAAATCTCAGTTTGTAATATGCGGGTTTGGTTTATTTAGGCGATCTAATCTGTTGAGAAAACAGTTAATACTTAATACCGTTATTTATAAACAGGGAATTAAATACCAACAGCTTTATTTATCAGTTCATTAATTGCCAAAGCAAAATAAAAAGTAAGTTCTCTAAACACAAAGCTCATTTCTAAAATTAAAATAGTACGCAATGAAAAAAAAATTATAAACATAAAAAATACTCCAAAATGAAATTATAATAAATATTTAAACAAACCTCTTTCTTTGCCAAGGCAATATCCCAAACGATCGTAAAAACCCTGTCTAACGTTTGTTAGCATATTAGGGCTAGTTTGAAAAGCTTCTTCGATTTTTATTCGATGTTCTTATAAATTATTAGCCCTATCATGACCATAAACCTCATTTTTTAAATAACTCCACAAAAAGAAATCATTAGGAGCAAGGTCTGGTGATCTCGCGGGCCACAAAATGGTTCCACGTCCACTAATCAAACGGTTAGGAAAGTATTGTTCAAATATCTTGAACATACGTCCATTTGCGGGACAACCATCTTGCTGAAACCAGATATTACCAAATTTTATGAATTTGTCGATAGATTTTCCTGGAAATACCATTTACAATTTGAACCTTTTTACGAAGTTCGTAAATGTCATTATTTATTTTTAGTGAAAAACGAGTTTCCAAGAAAATTACCACTATTTGCAATGACTGCGCTGCAAAGCAAATAATATATAAATTTAAAATTCAATCTTCAAAAACATTTCAGAACCACACTGTATCTTAGTAACGGGACGATTGCGGACCCATGTTTATTAGAACTTTTTCTATTATTTCTGGATGGTCAATCTCCAGCCGAGCGTTGGCGCATTTTTTTTGAAACACCCTGTATAACTTTTGTAGGTAAAAATAAGATGGTTTTAATTACAAATTTTTAGAAAAATTAATTTAGTAATAAGAATTTTGGAGGAAATTTCCTATTTTTTCCTTTAGTAACCGGACTAATTATCGAGGAAACAAACCCAAAAATGTAAATCTATCTTTAACTGTAATTTAATAATTCCTAGTAAAGTGTCTTTGTATGGTCGTAATTAGAATTTTGTAATTTAATCAAGGTAGAAATTATTAGTAACTAATATTATTTGATATGAGTCGGTATGTGGTAACTTTAAATTATACGTCTAAATGTGACTTATACAAAAACACAAGTAATCATTTTGCCTTTCATTAGTTTACTTTGTTTTGCAATATCTTTGTGAACAAAAATGTACAATGTTATAAATATCTAAGAAGGTGTCTTATTTAAACTATATTTTCACATTTACAGTTTAATATGAAATTAATATTTTAATAAATTTTCTAATTAAAACGCAAATTAGTAAATTATAAAAAAAATGTAAGGAAAAATCAAGTTAATTTATGCCTCATTGGTTATTAAAGTTTACCTTATACTAAAAGCCCATCTAACTTTTAGTTTACCCAATTACGTCTTCATTTTGTGTTTATCTAGCTGTTGTTGCATTAAAGAAAAAGCCGAACTTCCTTGCTTATCAATTTGCTGGTAATGCTACCTTTGGTTCTTTTGTTGATTTGCCTGTTCCAACAGTTGCGTCTATCTCATAAAATATCCAAAATTATATTTACGATTAAACAGGTCAAGTGCATTTTTTTTTAAATTTTGCTCTTTCATTATGTTTGCATGGTAAAAATTCATTAATTTGCAATATTTGCAAAAAAACAAAACTACACGTAAAAGACAGCACGAATTCTGTCACGAAAAGACCTACAGCAGATCTTTTTTCATGTAATTCTCTTAACTAAGACAAGTCTTTTGAGTTTCTTAGTAAAACAAGGTCTTGTTTTTGATATATCTAAGGCTCTGTTCTGCAAAGCTTGGCCGGTCGTAAGTAAATGCTGGATATTGACAGACTTTATTCTCAGAAGTGAACAAGATTTTGTTTTTGAGGCTTTAAAATAGACAACGTGCTCCAACAAAGTTTCGGTGAAAGATCGTAGAATTAAGGAGCACATCATGCCAGCCCAGCTCAAAGGCTTAAGATATGCCAAGGAAGTCAAAACATTGAAGAAAAATGGGTTAAACATATTAAAGCTCGGCAAGCCTTATAAATTATTTTAAAAATGTATAAGAATCATTAGCCCGTTATATATCTAAAATTTTCCAAATAATCATTCCAAATTAAAAAAGTTATAGAATTTACAATAATAATAGAATTACTTACAGTTACGAGTAGCACTATTATAGGTTAATTACTTATTTATATAAAGTAATTGTGGTAAAACGTCTTTAAAAAAGTCAGCATAAAAATATCCTAAATATTTATCAGAACAGCATTATTAATAATTATTGCGTCACATTCTCGTCTGCTCGCTTAATTTTTTCAAAGAAAGTGTAAGTAAATGTTCCGGCCTTAAACTTGTTTGTATTAAATCCATATCTCCATTTAAATCTGCATCTGTTACAACACATAAGTATTATGTACGAAGAGCATTTATTTGAAGAAATGTTAAAGAATCCCGCGTTTCATCATTCCTCTCTGTAGTATCTGGTGTTCTAGATTCCATTTAGTTAAGGCGTTTATAAATTAAATTATTTACATTTTTTAGACCATTCGTTAGGTATTTAACAACATGAGAAACGTAACATAACATATTATGTTAATATAATAAATGCATAGAAAGATAAATCCTAATTTTATAAATTTTAAAAATGTAATCTTATTTGTATTTTCTTGTAGTCAGGAAGGTAGTCAAATGAAAGTAAATTTATGTACAAACGATGCCTTATCTTAAAAAACCCTTTTTATATCCTAACATCATAAAATAAAGAGGGTTGTGGCAGAGCACCATTGCCCATAAAAGTCTCCACCGCCATGTTATCTTTAAATCGTTGTCTTCCTAATGATTTTTTAAATTCAACAAGTTAGAAACAGAACTATAAAAGGTAGGCCTATGGGGAGAAAAATCAAGTGAAGTTCATATAATTTCTTACAATTTTGGGCAGGTTAGAGTTGCATTACGCAGGAAAGCGTTGTGGAGGAAAATGACTTTCCGAAATCATTTGTGACACCTTACGGAAAGATGGGTGACCTTTACTTTATTCCAAAACTAAGAGTAATAAGTAGCATCTATTGTACACTGCTTATGCAGAAAATAAATATCTAAAATGCCACGTTTACGTCCTATCCTGACTTTCCTATGTCAGCCAAACCTGCAAGGCCTTGACCGTGTTTGATACCTGAACTATGGTGCGAGCAATCTTTGAAGAGTTTAAATAAACACGGGAATTTTTTTTTAATAAATCATTAAACTAACGCAACAAGCGCTTTTAACTGGTTGGACATAGTTATAAAACACTGCTAACCTACTGATTTTTTACTGAAGTTTTGAATAACTTTGGGCAAACAATGTTAAACCCTTACCCAATATATAAAAACTGCATTCTTAAATTAAAATAACCAAATTTAAGCCAAAATTAAAATATTTATTTTATAAATCATATATATATATTTATATATTTTTCAAAAAATATAACACACACGCGCTTTTTAATAGATAAACACGTAAACGCCATGATTTTCTTGATGACATTTTAGTTAAACTTACACCTATATTCATATGTATAAAACATCTTAAGAATAGTGTAATAGAGATATTCATAGGTGGAATTCTCACGATGTGACATTATCTGCGGCATGTGAAACATTGCGAAATGTAGCTGCAAGAATATGTTACCTGTCATGATAACTACAACTTTTATTTCTTTATATCCTTATATTTATATAGGTAGACAAAATTTATAAAGGAGAAAAAATACTGGGCAATATAATAAAAATATATCAAAACTTGGTTAAATAAAATAAATTATTTTGTTCTTTTCGCTGTATTTTTATATAAAAAAACTGCAGCCTCGTAGACTTAACTACATTTTTAAAGTTAATGAGTTATACTACGGTGTAAAATGGATTCTACACAAAATAGTGACAACCCAGTATACTGCATAATAACATATCGTGGACCAATTTTGGATAAAATAGCGCATATTAATATTATTAAAAACAATACAAAAACAGCTTTAGGGCCTCACGAAAAATAACAGATATTTTCCACTTATCTCTTAATAAATTAAAAATTCATAGATTGGGCTGGAATAAAATATATAACACAGATTGGAAAAAAATATTAATAAATTTAAAAAAAATTGCCCCGGATTGCAGATATTGGCAATCTAAAATTTTTAAAAAAAAGCGTTTTTTTTCCCCTTTTAAAGGGCCATTCCCGAAAAACCCAATATTCTTACCATGTTCTGTCTCTCCCTAGAGTGTCAAGACTGTAGAACCCTCTATTTTAAGAGGTTTTCCGGTTTCCTCCAAACCTTCAAATTCTAAAATTTCGCTTATAGCCTTCGTGGACCACCCGTACCCATGGTACGTTAGAACTTGGGTTTAAAGCCTTCGTAGACATTTTGAAGATAATAAAAAAGTAATTTTAATATTAGCTATAGGAAAAATAAATCTTGGTGTCTATTAAATAAAACAAACGTCACAGTTTGCAAGACACTTTTGAGAATCAAGTGTTTTGTTCTTAGATGTAGAGAGTCTAAGGTTTTGATATACGACACCAAAAAGTAAAAAATGAACATCTTGGACTCAACAAAAATGTGTAAATACCGGGTAATTCAGCAGTGTAACAGCTAATTTTTTTTTTTTACGAATATATTATTCTAAAATTGAAAGGATTTTTATACCGGATAGTTGCCCCCTCTTAGAACTAAATAATTTATTTATGCAAATTCCGGTTTAACATAAAGTAACCAAAATATTTATTTTTTTAAAAAAAAATTTTATTTTTTTAAAACTTTTAATTTTAAAAAAAAAATTTTTTGCCAGTTTTGGGAAAGCGGGTCAAAAACCTTTTAAAAAAAAATTTTTGGCCCCCCCTTTCGGAAAAAAATAACTTTTTTGGGGGGTTAAAACTTTAAAAGGTTTTGAATAAGAAAAAAATTTTTAATTTTCCTTTTAAAAACTTTTAATTGTTTTAAAAAATACAATTTAAAAAGTTTTTTAATTTATTTTTAAATATTTTAAAATAAATTAAAAGGGAATTTTATTTTTTTAAATGAAAAATTTTGTTTCCTTTTGCATCAATAGGCCAAAATAAAAGGGGGGGCCCCCAAAACTAACCCTCTTAATCGCCGATAAGACTTCTTAGTCGGATAAAATTTAAAAAAGTTATTTCCCTAAACAATTTCAAAATCTTAATCGCCGAAAGCGCGGGGGTTCACCAAAAAAATTGAAATGAAGCGTGTTTATTTTTAAAAAAGAAAAAGAAAATTGAAAAAAGAGGCGCCCAAAGGAAAAATTTTTACCGACTTGTTATGTTCGGTTTTTTTCCCCAAATGACAAGGGGGAAACGAGCTTTTAAAGGCCCCCATTAAAATCTTAAAAAAACAAAAGGCTGTGGGGGCCTTAATATTTTAAACACATGTAGGATATCAACCGTTCAAATTCACCCCCTAGGCTATAATATAGTCTAAGTTGTATATTATTGCCTACTGAAGCCTGTGTAAATATTTTTAACGCTATTTTAAAAGCAAAATTCACATTGTGACAAGAAAATTTTTAGGCGAAACTGGTTTAAAACAAAAGGATGGTAAAAAACTAAATTTTAGTAACTTCTGGTTAAACCGGAAGTCGCAAAAATAAATTACTAAGTCCTGAAAGAGAGCAACAACTATCCGCTATAGAAACCCCCTTTTAAAAGACCATTTGCTAAAAATACTAATTTTTTGTTTTAAATTATTAAAAGCTAATCTTCTGTTACCACAACAATATGCCAAAAATTCTTTAAATTTAAATTTTAAAAAATTTTTTTTATTTCCAAACTGAACGGGGAAAACGAAAGTCTGTCTTTTTTTACTTGGGGGGTTTTATTACAAGGGGAAATTTAAAATTGCAAAAACACAGCATCTCGAAGTTTTTGTAAATCTTTATTTAAAAAAAGCATGATTCCCAATTTTTTACCTTTTGTTGTCTGTTTGTCTAGCTGTTTATCGATTTGTCTCTTGATTTTTAGGGGTACTTTTATTAGAGCTTACGTAAGTAATTTAAAAAGGCACTATTTAAATACCGCACATGGTATGTAGTGTTTGTTTTTGGTGCTATGGAAAAATCCATATTGCAAAGCATTATTTATTAAATTTGCTTACATTTATAACATTTATTAAAATAATGACCAATTCCTAAAAAATGTACTGGCTGTCGGAGGCAATGCTAAAACTTTGTATAAAATTTTTAAAAAAAACCCCAAAAAGGATTTTTAATGCAAAATTTTTCAATTTTTTTTTTTGTACGTTTTTTAGTTTTTTTTTTTTAATATCTTTAAGCGAATTTTGCCTTATATTCTATTACTGGTGCAAGGTCATCATAGGTCAAGAATCTTAGCCTTTTTGGTACTTTCCCACTAGTTTTAGGTATACCAAAATTACAGAACTAATGATACCATAACAGAATTGATTGGAAAAAATGCAAAAATATTTTTAAATGGTTAAATAAATATTTAAAAAAATTTCCACGATCAAAAAAATTAGGCGCATGACGATTCTATGCAGTATTTTAAATTACACGTAATATTACACAGCTCACAAAAAAAAAAGTGTTTGGACTTAGGGATCTGACATATATGTATTTCCATGAATTTTATCCCGACCTTAGAAATAGCCCTCCACGTCTTGAATAGGCCTCAAGGGCCAAAAATGGCCCCTACAGGGCCTGAAAGATGGATTCCAGGATGAGGCGAGGTAAATGGTGCAATCTCAAGCCAAAGCCGGATTTGTGGTCGACAAGTTCATGGCCAACTAAAATTACCCCTTTGGGACCGGGAAAATGACCCCTTAGGGGCCGGACAATCGTGTTTCCGACACCGCAATCGCAACAGTGGTATTTTTATGTACTTTTAAATTCTGGAACTCAAACTGTGCTTGAAAAGTTTATGGCCAACTGGAATTTCTCTTTGGGACCTGGAAAATGACCCCTTAGGGGCAGAAAAATCATATTTCGGACGCCGCAATTGCAGCAGTGGTTTTTTTTTTTAAATTTGTCCGACCGAAATTTTGGTTTGGGGGTTTGATTTTCGGTTTGGGCCCCCAAATTTTTTAAAATTTTCGGAAGTTGTCGTGCACGCTTATGCATGCTTATAAATATTAATAATACAAAAAACCAAAAAGTAACCCTAAATATAAGTTTTTAAGAAAGTTTTTTTTTATTTGATTTTATAGCTGTTTTCAATTTAAATGTTTTGATTTAGGGGTGAGTTACTTAATTCTTAATGTAAGTATGACTGTCCTATTTATTGTGATCAAAATTATCTTTGTTAATTTTAAATGTGTGATTTGATTTTTTTTGTGGGGGTTGGAACTAAAAGTGTTATTTTAATTTTAGTAATTATTATTTTTATAAAAGAGGGTACCTAAAAGAAAAAATTTAAAAAAAAATTTTAATTACAAAAAAATTTAAATATACTGGTCTCCATTTCATGTCCTAATTAATGCAAAATAATGGGTAAAATCCCAAAAAAATTTCAGTATTTTGGGAAAATTTTATATTTCCCCCGTGAGTTTCGGTTTCGGTTTCGGCCGGAAAACCAGTTTCGGTCGGACTCAAATTTTTTTGCATTTTAAATTCCGGAACTCACAGTTGCTCAAAAAAATTTTATGTCCAACTGGAATTTCCCGTTTGGGACCGATAAAATGACCTCTTAGGGTTTGGAAAAAAAGATTTTTTGACGTCGCAATCGCAACAGTGGTCTTCCCATGAAAAAAAACCCCTGACGAGGTTGGGAAAAATTTAAAGAATTTCAATATGTTCCTCTACTTGCAATTGGGTTTGAGATCGAGAGGGTTCCCCTCACGCTCGGTTCACGCCTTAATTTAAGAATTACTCCTGGGTGATATTTTTTTCCCGGTATCTAAAGGGGAAGGGTTCCAAACCACCCCTTTTTTTTTTTGTCATTACGGATCGTGGGAAAGCTATAAAGTATAAATTTTAAACGATACATTAAAAAATTTTTCCCGGGCCCCCCAAAGGGGTCTTTTTTTTGGTTTTCCCCAAAAGGGAAATTCCAGTTGGTCATAAACTTTTTAAGCACAGTCTAAGTTCCAAATTTTAAAAAAAAAAAAACCCAATCTTGCTAGGGGGGGTTTTTAAACACGATTTTCCGGCCCCAAAAGGGGGGGTTTCTTGGGCCCCAAAGGGGGGAATTTCCCGTTGGCTAAAATTTTTTTTGCAAAGTATGACTTCCCAAAAATTTAAAAAAAACATAAAAAAACCCAAACTTGCGATTGCGGCTCCGAAACACGATTTTCCCGGGCCCCCCAAAGGGGGTTTTTTTTCCCCCGGGCCCAAATGGGGAAAATTTCATTTTGGGGGGGAAAATTTCGCCCCCCCAAAACCAACTTGGTTTAAAAAATGCACCTTCGACCTCGCCCCTTTCCGGAATCCATTTTTTGGGCCCCCATGGGGGGCCCTTTTGGCCAAAAATTCAAAGGGAAACCCTTTCCCCCCCCACAATTTCCCAAAAAAATTAAAATTTTTTTTTGTGGGGCTGTGTTATCGGCTTTACTTAAAAAAAACCCCCAAATGGAAAAAAGTTCGGAAATTAATTTAAAAAGGTTTTGAAAAAAATTTGCGAACTTGAATAAATTTCGGGAAAAAGGGCAAATTTCCAAATATTTTCATATACATGTTTATTACTTTTATAAAAAATCATACTTTTTTCTTTGCTTCTTTTTATTTACGCATGGGATTTTTATTTCAAGATATACATTTTTTTTAAACTTGATGACACAAAAACCTTTATGGTCATCCATTTTTTGATACAGGTAACATAATTATTTAAGTTTTTTTTGTACCAATTATGATAACACAAGATCTAACCTATAGAGGGTATCCGGAAGATACGTGACAAAATTTTATGATGGATGTTACAATGGGTCAATTTAAGCCATCTTAGTCATAATCTAAAATTTATTTGTTTAGCCGGTAAAAGCATTTAACATTTGAATTTTCCTGATTTAAACCGTACTAATTAATAAAAATGATACCATTAAAGGACTTTTTTTTTTTGGGGCTATAAAAAAAAGTAAAAATTTATACAAGTAACATCATTGGTAAGCATTTATTGTGATTTTAAATATTATTAGTATTTTTACAATCCAGATATTTTTATGCGGTAAATAAATGTATTTAAATTTTTTTTTGATGAGTCAGAAAAGAAAATATTTTGCAAAAAGCGTTTATAAATACTCCTAAAAAAAATTTGACTCAATCTTATGTCTAATATAATTATAAAAAAGTTGCCTCCTGCATTTAAAATTTGCAAAAATTTTCTTTAAAAATTGGGTTCAAAAATTTGTCTATTTCGAGAAACTTACCAAAGTCAATTTCAGCCAACTAAGAGGGTATAAATAGACCTATTTTAATGTCTAGAGTCCGTGATAAAACATTGTATTTGTACTTTCCGGAAGGAAAACCGATTATAAGGAAACTTCGCAAGTTTAAGGCTGAAAAAGGAATTTTATAATCTTTTATTAACTTAAAACAAAATATTTTAAAATAAAATCCATAACAGTTAACAAGAGTTATTTTGATTTGGGGTTTAA
>JAHBCN010021214.1:0-14264 GCA_019359885.1 Listronotus oregonensis | reverse complement strand
ATTAAAAAAATGAGTTATTTCTAGAAATAAAATTTTGGAATCTTTTTACCTTTTTCTGGAAAAGACACAAAATACGAAAGATAATTAAAACTATTTTTCCACGCCTTCTGAACTCAAAATCGGTTGTTTTAACGACGTCATGGCACTCTAGATTGAATTTTATAAAATTAAATATTTTTAAAGAAAAATGTCAAAATTTGACATATGGGGTGTCATTGTATTTGGGATGTCATTTTCTATTAAATAGATAAAAAATATACAGGGTGTTCCATTTAAAATTCAAAAGTTGAGGTTATTGCCGGTGACATCGGAAATTATCAGAAATAATTGAATCCGTCATTCAATTCATTTTTAGGTCATATATCAACAAGCCAAATTTTATTTTCTCATCTTAAAAAATAAAAAATTTATAGGAGGACCACCTTTGAGAAACACCCGGTATATATATATATATATATATATATATATATATATTTTTTATATATATATATATATATATAAAAACATAATATATATCAAAGAGTAAGTTTTGTTTGTTTTATTTCTTTTTTTTTTACAAAGAAAAATTGACAAAGTGCAGAAATGATTTTTTTTATTATTAAGTATTTATGAAACGTTAAAAAATTTTTTTGTATTTATAGAATATAACTGTTTTTTAAAAAAAATGGATATATATATATATATATATATATATATATATATATATATATATATATATATATATATATATATATATATATATTTTTCAAACATGATCCAGGTTGTAAGTTTTAAAAAATGCAACCACAGGCCGGGATCCTTTTAAAGTCACCTGCGCTAAAAAAAAGCACCCAGAATGGAAAACAAAGACGGTGCCAACACTCAAGCCCTGGGGGGAGCAGTGTTAAAGGCACTGACAGACAAGGACTTGCCAAAGCCAGTCACCTGCACCGTTTTCATCCCGGATGAACGGGGAAAGAATCCCTTGAAAGAACCCAAAAAAAGGATATCGGTGGAAAAAGGCCTAAACACAAATTTGGGGGTCCTGGGGAGCAGTCCCAAAGGAAAAGGGGGAACCCTGGACCTTCTCCATGGACAAAAAACCCCCTCGAAGGTCGGAAAAAAACTGAACATGAGCCCATACTTCGGATTCGAAAGCTCAATTCCGGAAAAAAAGCGGGAAAAAAAAAGTCCAACAAATTGCTAAAAAACCCCGAGGCCAGCACATCAAAGGCCGGGGCTCACACAAAGGACCGGGGGAGGAACCCGAGGCCAGTACACGAAGGCCGGGCCCATAGCACCGGAGGAGAGGGAACGGGAGGTCGACCCCGACGACCTTTTTCTGCAAAAGTGGCACCAGCCGGGGAAAAGACATACAGTCTATCAGAAAATGGACACCGCCAGGGGGGGGGGGGGCCCCTTTTGGGGAGTCGACCCCCCCCCCCTTTAGTTACAAGGGAACCTTGCAGACCAAAGGGGAACCTTCACCATGCCAAGGCTGCCTCAGCCGTGCTGTGAAAAAAGGTTCCAAAAAAAAAGGGCCCGGGGATATCGCCCTTTTATATAGGAACCATGGCTAAACAACGGAGCCATCGGGGGACTCAATCCATCTGGAGGTAAGTTATTATATCATGAAAAAAAACCCAAGATTTTATTCTTTATAATAGTAATAACATCAGCTGTACACTAATCGGGGAGCTCTGCCTAGGGATTTGGGGTTAAGACAGGCAACCGCAACAACAGCAGAGGAAGGGACTAAGACCGGGGGGTCTGCTGCGTCTTTTCCCCCCAGAAAAAGGGGGCCCGTCCACCATCCCTAATGGAGGCATCATAGGCCACTGCAGAGGAAAAACAACAAGTAATATTGGGGGGTGACGTCAAGCCCAAACACAATCGGGGGGAAACACCAATACAAACAGTAGAGGTGAGTCCTTGAAAAAATTTATTATAAGTGAAGGGTTAGACATAGCTAACATAGGTTTGAACCCCCCGTGACATCAACCAGGCGGGGGTCCTTGACCTTACTTTTTGTAGCCATGATGTCAGTGATACCATCACAAACTGGCATGTTTCCCGACGAACCATCGTGTTCAGATCATGGCCACATCAGATTTGATTTAAAATTTTTTGAACCCCCCAAGAAATTCCGAACCCAAGGAGGACACCTGGCAAGGCTATGAAAGAGCACTAGAGGAGCCCCTCAAGGAGGGCAGGGGAACAATTTTACAACGAAGGGTCTTGATCTGGCAGTAGACCAACTAAATGAGGCAAAAAAAAACGGCCTATAAAGAAAACTGTCCAGAACAAACAAGACAACAAAGAAATAAAACAGTCTGGTGGAATAGTCACCTAGAGGGTCTTAGATCCGAGGTGAGAAGGCTATTTAACAAGGCCAAACTCAACCAAGACTGGGCAACGTACAAAACAAAAAAGCAGTACAACAAAGAGATCCGCAAGGCGAAAAGAATTTCCGGGGGGAAAAATTTGGAACAAATCACAAAACCCCGGGGAAAGCGCCAGGGGTCCACAGAGTCCTCGCAAGAGAAGGTCCCCCCCAGTGCTCCCGGCCACCAAAAAAAAACGGACGGGGCCTTCACAAGCACTAAAAAGGAAACCCTTTGGGGGGTATTGATTAACACCCCACTTTCCAGGATCAACCATAATTGATCAACCTCGGGCCCAAAAAAACAAGCCCGCAATCCCAGAAGACCCCAAAGGAAGACTGGGATAAGGCAAAGGAAGGGGTAACATATAAAAAAACAAATGGGCCATAGGCGAGTTCCACCCTTTTAAAGTCGCCAGGCCCGGATGAAATCTACCCGGTACTGCCCAAAAAAAGGCATGGCCATATTACTGCCGCATCTCTGTAAAATTTTCAGAGCATGCATTGCCTGGGGTTAAAATACCAAAAATAGGAAAAAAGGCTAGGGGTTCACCTGCCAAAGATAGGCAGAATTTCAGCCAAAAAACGCCTAAGTCTATAGACCTATAAGTCTATCCCCGTTCCTGCTCAAAACTTTGGGAAAAAAAATTTGGATAGATACATGGGGGAAAATACTATCACTATCCCCTTTTAAAGGGGCCCCAGTATGCCTTTTCAATCAGGAAAGTCTGCGGACCCGGGGTCTGGACGATCTGGGGCAGACTCCTGACAAAGTCAATCGATGACAAAGAGAAAAAGGTTGGCACATTTCTAGAAAGAGGGATTTTAACAACGTTCCAACAGGGGTTAATGAAGGCTCAAACGGGGGAAATCCCGCACACCATATGTTTTGGATGGAGGCCAGCCTAAGAAACAGGGTCATTGGGGTCCACCTTGGGCGGGGACACCATAGAAGCTGAGGTGGGGGGGGGGTGCCCACAAGGAGGCGTTCTATCACCATTATCCCGGGCGACCCCCCGTCGACGACCTTTTTTGGAAAACTGGCCAAAGAGAGGTTTCACTCCCCGGGCCCACGCAGACGACATAGCCATCGTTTTTTGAAAAGCACTTAGACTTTGTTTCAGAAAGGACGCAAAACGCTTTTAATATCGAGACGAATGGTGCAGGGGGGAAGGTCTGTCGGTTAATCCACAAAAGACCATTTTTTCCCCCTTACAAAGAAAAGAGCACAAAGGGCACTCAGATGTCCAAAGCTCAATGGAGGGGGAAACCCCTTCTCAAAAAAAGGTTAAGTATCTAGGAGATTTTTACCAAAAGATGAACGGGGGGCCACACCTCAACAAATTGTTCAGAAGGCAAAAATTGTCGGGGGATGTCGCAGACTATGTGGAAAAAGCTGGGGACTTAACCCAAAGATGAACATGTGGTTGTATAAAATGGTAATAAGACCCATGAAAACCCTTTTGGTTCAGTTGCCTGGGGGCAAGGGTTTCACAGACCGTAGCAATCAGACAACCCCAACCGCAGCCCTAGTAGTGCGGGGAAACCTGCCGCCACTCCCCCATCTACATACAGGGGCAAGTAAAGGCGGTACTCTATAGGCTCAAAGGTAAAAATCCAATTATAGAACACCGGGACCCCAAAGGGGGAAAAGAGGAACCAATAGCTCTTTTTTTTAGATGCCCCGGCAGGATAACCCCCGTTTCATCTTCAGAACTTTCGTATTGTCATCCAGATAGGGGGGACTGGGAAGGCCCCCCAATCGGGGCCGATCATATCTTTTCAGATGGCTCCAAGACCAACAAGGGTGTAGGAGCTGGCATCTATGGAGATAAGCCTAGAAAAAAGGAATTTTGTTGGTCAGCACGCCATTTTTAAGGGAAAAGGAAAAAATAGTATTGCGCCGTGAGGATTAAAGAAAAAGGGAAAAGGAAAAAAAAACGTCATTTACTCAGATAGCCAAGGGCCCTAAAGGCCATCAGTTCCCCAAAAAATTTAAATTTAAACTAGTTGGGGGGGTACAGGGGCCCGGAAAAAAAACGGCTTGGCAAACAAACTTACGGTAGCCTGGGACCAGGCCAGAGGGGGCCTCCAGGAACCCAAGAGGGACGACCGCTTCAAAAAAAGGGTCAGCCGCGAAATGATAGGCCCAATTTGCGGGGTCTTGGGGGGTTCTTCAAAGCATCTAAAGGTTGGGAGGGGAAGTTTCCCCCTGGTGGGGGCAAACACCGGGACAACGACAGGCAAAGAAAATTTATTAAACCGCCCGGCCAAGAACCCGGCCTACTGAGCCACAGCCGCAAAAAGGCGTAAGGATAACCGGGGGGGCAACTAACGGACAAAATTTAAATCAAAAGCACCTGGGGGAAAAATTTCCGGGAGGATGGGGCCCCAGGTTCTTTTCCCGGAGGCTGAAGAAAAAACCCCAATGTGTGGGCCATTTTGAAGCACTATCAGGCTTAGGTTTCCCCCCCTTGGGGGGGGGGAAGCCAAAAAACCCGGAAGTTATATGGAGTGGCCAGTGTCGAGACTCTGGAGTCTAGTTAAAAGAGGGGGACAAGGGGCCTAAAGAACGATAGGAGAAAACCCAATAAATTGGTGGGGTTTTAGTGGTGGGGCCCCGCCCCCTCCCGCTTTTAAAAAATCTAACTACCAACTTATATCAAAAAAATTTTATATAACCCCGGTTTTTAACATAAAAATCCGATATTTTTTTAATTTTTTAAAAAAAAGGGATATTTTCAACCCGGGGCCCCGGTACGTTTATTATTTTTTCATCAAAAACCCTTTTTGGGGTGATGACAATGTGGGGGGAAAACAATAAAACCAAACCAATTGGGGTTTAAAAATTTTTTTAAAAAATGTTGTTAAAAAAATTAAGATATATATTAATAATTTGATCTTAAAATATTTTCAAACAGTGGTGCTTACAGGACAATACAGCTATCATAAAATTTACTTCAGATGAACAATGCCATTTATCGACTGAAACAAAAATGAATTAATAAATAACCACTTGTTGCAAAACCTTCTCTTAACTAACTTTTTAGCTCAGGTGACTTATAAAAAACAGTTAGTAATTTGTTTTGGAATTTTTTTTGGGTTTCCCGGGGCCCAACAAAAAGATTGTTTTTGATACTTAAAAAATTTGGAAACAAACCCCTTTCATCTGTTAAAAACAAGCAAAAGATGAAAAAACCCGGTTTTTTTCCCCAGAATTTGTTTACAGTAATTGTTTAAAAAATTTTAAAAATTAAAAAAATATTTTTTTTTTTTTGCATACCCTTAAAAAATATTAGAGATATCGGGCGGTGTCAATGGGACTTTTTTAAAATTTAAAAAAAACCTTTTTAAAAGGGTTTTTTAGAACTTTTTCCCGAGCATTTGGAGAAAACCCAAAAAAAAAACCCCAAAAAAATTCCCTTTTTTTAAAAAACATATCTCCGTTCGGTATGAGATTAAGAATAATTTTTTGGGAAAAAATATAATAATATGTTTTTAACCCCCAAAAAAAAGGTTTCTGTCGGATTTTTTAGTTTTTGATTTAGGGCTTATCAAAAATTTAAGGCTTTTTTTTCGATTTTTACCGTTTTTAAGGGGGATCAATATTTTTTTAATTTTTTAAAATGTTTTGGGGAAATAGAGATCAAAACTTTCCCCCCCAATTTTAAAATTTTTTTCTTAGGGGGGGAAAATTTTGGGGAAAAAAATGGGGAAAAAAACAAAAAAGGCCCCGAAGCAGAGTAGGGGGGAGTGGGGAGCAAGGCAACGGAGGAAAAAATATAACCCCTAAAATTTGGGTTAAATGAGGGAAGGTCATGAACCGAGATGAAACCTTTTGCATTTTTTTAAAAAAAGATAACTTCAAACTGTAGGAAAGAAATAGTGGATCCTAAAAAAGGTTTTTTTTATTTAATTCCATTTTTCACCTTTGCCCCCCCCAACCATAAAACTTTCCCAAAAAAAAAGTTTTTTTTTTTTTGCAACTGAATTGAATATGATAAAAAAAATATTTTTAAGGGGTGAACCCCTTTTTTTTCCCCCCCTAAAAATCTTTTGAAAAAAAAATTTTTTTAGCATTTTTTGTTTTGAAAAAAAATAAATTTAGCCCCCACCCTCAAATATAATTTTTAATATTTTTTTCGGATTTGGGCCCCCAAAACCACATAAAAAAAATAGAAATAAAAAAATTTTTTTTTGGAAATTATTTTTGGGGTATAGAAAAAAGGGGAATTTAACCCCCATCTAAGCCCTCAAGTATAATTTCTTTATATTCAACTGTCTAAAAACCCCTCTTCGTGGGATCCACAATTTCTTTTCGACAGTTTGTTTGATCTGTTTCTTAGAAAAAAAAAGGTTTTATCTTGATTCAAAACCCTTTTAAAAAAGCATTTAAGGGAAAAATTCAGTTTTCCCCCGGACTATATACATTTCTCCTTCTTTGCCTCGCTCCCCCATCCGCTACTCTACCTGTTCGCTGTCGTTTTCGCGTTTCGCACGACTTTCAGAGATTTTTCATCAATTTCCCCCCCCCCAAGCGAAAAATTTAAATATGGAGGGAAATTTTTTGATCTCTTTTTCATGGCCCTTTTTTTCAGAATCAAAATATTTGATCCGTCTTAAAAGGGGTGACTAAAAAAACCTAAAATTTTTGATGCCCCAAACAAAACTAAAAATCCGACAGAAACCATTCTCTGTGGGGTTAAACACATATTAGGTTGGGAAAATGCAATAAAAAGAAGTTTTTTAAAATTTTTAAATGTTATAAATGTTTTGGTTATGGACAAAAAACATTCAATGAATAAAAATCAAATTTTTGTTTTTGTCTGGAAATTGAATAAAAAGTTTATTATGTAATAATTGCAAAATACAAATAAAAAATTAAAAAAACCCCAATCTCTAATCATAAACTTTAGTAATGAATGCCAATAATCAAAAAAAAATCAAAAAAAAGAAAAATTAATTTTTTTTAATAAAAAATAATACAAATTTTAAGTTATAGTAAACAAAATTAATGGATATTTTAAAATTTTTTATATTAATAAAATCAATAAGAAAAATTAATTAGAAAATTAATATCGAAGAAAATGTGAAAAATTGCATTACCAAACATGGTTAAAAAGAAGAACAAAATTTTTTAATTTTAAAGACTTTACATCAATCTTTCACAAGGATTAGGGATTTTTAAAAAAAATATTATTTTTGAAATAATAAAAAAAATTGAGAATGAATTGTCATTTTTATTAAAATAAAGAATATGATTTTCCCCATGTGCAATATATAAGCCTCAAACGATAAAAAATACAGACAAAACCCCAGATAAAAACTTAAAAATTAATAGTTTAAATTTAGACTGTATTTTAACCCCTGAAATATAAATATTTTTTGAAGAAGTAAGGATTTAAAAATCTTTAGATATTTATCAATTAAAAATTTTAAATTATGTAATAAAAATATTCCAACAGGGGAAAAAAAAACAGTAGGACTCTTATAGCCCCCTATAATAAAAATTTTATTGGGGGAAGTAAGAATTAAATTTTTGAATACCCCTTAAATGATCAAAAAATTCAAGTGAAAACTTTTCATAAATCAAAGAAAAAAACTTCAAGATTTGAATATACCCTATCAATAAATTTAATATAGAAATTTAAAAAAAAAACTTAATCTTTAAAAAAAGAAAATATAATTTCATGTTAAAAAAAAAATTATGAAAAATTTTGATATTTTTAAAAATTTTATATAAAGTTTTATTAAACAAAAAAATTCCCATGGTTTTAATATGGAATTAGTAAACTGATTAAGACCAGAGACAATTATTATTACAAAAAGAAAAATATCAAGAAAAGAAAATTTTAAATTTATAAATTATTATAATAATCTAGAAAAAAACAAATTAAATCAGTGAAACAAAAATTTTAAAGGACAATTTAATGGGGGTAATCAAAAGAAAATTTAAAATAAAATTTTTCTAACAGCAAAATCTAAAAGTGACAACAATATTGACTATTTATTAATAAATAATACCAAAATTAAAATAAACAAATAAAGTGAAAAAGAATTTTTTATAAATGTTGGTCCAAAGTTATCAAAACAAATTCCATTAGTAACGACCCCGGAAAGGCCAAATTTAAAGTCTTGATCAGAAAAAAAAATTCCTGTTCCCCCTAAATTTATGAAAGTTTTATACTGTAATCACGATATATTACTTAAAAATTATTTAATATGGGAATACGGGAAAAAAATTCATTGTTTTTGGTTATTTAAACGCAGAAAGCAATATTTAAAAAATTGAAAAAAACATTAGTTCCAAAAAAATAATTTCTTGTGGAATACCACAGGATCATTTTGGGACCAGTATTTTTTTATAAATAAATTCAGTTTTATTAAAATTAAAGGTACTATAAAATTGTTTGGATGATACAACAATCGATATTTTGCTAACAGTAATAGGAAATTCAAGACTATTAAATATGATTTAAACATTGTCTTTGATTGGTTACAATTAATAAACATTTAAATTTAAATAAATCGTCCTACATAATTATCACCAAAACATATAAAAGGTAAAATTGCTTATATATCATTTAAAAAAGAAAAAAAATTTTTACTAGTATAAAATTTTTAGGATTATATATTGATGAAAATTTTTTAAAAAAAATAAGACTATCTTAAATTTTCATACCTTTAATAGGAATTTTTTTAAGATTCGGAATTATATCCCCCTTAAAATTCTTAAAATATTTATTATAGTTTAGTATACTAAAATTACAAATTTAATTTCATAGGGGGGTTAGCAAACTCAAAAAAATTAACCCCTTTTAAAAAAATACTTGAACCAACAATTAATTTGTACAAACCAAAAATTATTTTGATATTAATTATATATATAAATTAAAAACATGTATATTTTTTAAATTTCCCCCGAAATTAAAAGAAAAAATTCAAATATCATACTTAAAAAAATTGTAATTACATGGGCATAATAGACAAACAGATTTATTAGAAACGATCCAAATAAAAAAAATTTTTGGGGAAGAGATCAAACCCCCTAACGGAATAAAATGTACAATAATCTACCAATAAAATTAAAAAAAAAAACTGTTTAAAATACATAAAAAAATTTTTTTTAAAATTAATTTACTGTTTTATTAATGAGGTCTTTTTAAAAAATTTATATTGTTATTTTTTAATGTTATTTTCCCCGTTATAAACTGTGCTGGGAATTAAATAAATAAATAAAAAAATTGTGGTACATGTTCTTAAAATGAGTTTCCCCCCTTTTGTAATATTTTTTTTTAATAATAAATTAGTATTTGTTTAGTTCTGCTTAATAAAATAATAGCCAATAACCTTAAAAAGTAAAATTTTCACTAATCTAACATATATTTAGTTATACAGAAATTAAAAAAAGACCCTTTTCCTATTTCCGTATTTCTCTTTGGGGCAGTCGGTTCCGACCCTGCAATATACTAGATATACGATCTCTAACCCTATTATCTGGACTTGGTTTTTCCCCTAGAGCTGACCTGATTTTTTTTTTTAAACTCAGTATATTATTATTAAAGATGAATTAACTAAGTGAATAATTTACAAATAAATCAAATGCAAATCTAACAACTAAAACAAAAGGTTTTTATCTAAAATCTCCTGTCAAATAGGCATGTTTTAATAAGATGTACAAATTTTACTAACCAAAAAAAAAAAATGTTTAAAGGCTGGGTTGCATCTACATTTTAGGGGGATTTCCAACAAATACACTTTCAACTGAAACAATATTACATGAGTAAGATCAGTTTGCACATACTATAAACGCATCTAAGTCTAAAATTTCCGGATCTTGGTCATAAAAAAAAAATTTTGACCTTTTAAATTAAGTAAATTATTAAAAGATGTTAAATTTTCGAAAATTAAAGATCATTCCGGGGAATTTTTTTTACTACCAAAAGGGGGCAAACATAAAAAAAGGTTTAACTAGAGTCCGTATTTATTTTCGAGAAATAACCAACAGGAAACAAAAAAAAATTCATACATTTTTGTTTAAAAAATTTTCTACAGACAAGACTACGTCAAAATAGTATTAAAAACAGAAAAAGAAAACTAGTTTTGTTACAAGTAAAAATAAATACCTACTACTATAATCATTAACATTTTAATAAACATTTAATAAAGAAAAAAAAATGGCCCCCTGAACACCAGGTCATCTTAATTTACTCAATTTAGTGCCATTTTTGTAACCCAGAGATGGGGTTCCCCTTTCTTTGGGGCCATGCTCGGAAACAAATAACAAATTTTTTTTAGGTAACCACAAAACCGGGGTCACAGATAACTAACAAAGAGCAGAGATTTCAAATTGGGGGGAAAAGTGGTCATTTTCCCGCTGGTTCACCGCCATTTTGTTGGGGACAATCTGTCTCCTTTATTTGAATTGTAATCGCGGGTGCGTTTTTTGTGTTTTTGGAAAAAATCAAAGGCGCCGCCAGGGGAGATAGTGCTGCCTGTTGTTATGCTGTGCCACAAGTAAATATGTTAATGGTTACCCCTTGGAAAAAAATTTTTTAAAACCAAAATAAAACAATTATGGATTTCCCCCCCGACCATCCCCCCACTCCCAATTGAAAGGTGTCAAAGGCAGATGGGTTTAAATTGTTGCAAAATGACCATTGTGCATACAACAGGCCAATTTAAAACGAAGAACAAACGCGATCTGTTACGAAATCAGCAGTAAGATTGAGGAGATAGCGGAATTTAAATGCAATTGAAATTTGTAATTTAATACATATTTAAACATGTTACTAACATTAACAATTTTTCAAAAGAAAATTTTTTTTATTATGTCCAAATATTAAGTTGTGTTTTTAATAGAACACCCTGTATATTATTTTTTTTTTTTCCTCTCATTTAATCAATTTTAAAATATATATATATATATATTTTTAATATATATATATATATATATATATATATATATTAAAAAATTTACCTATTTGTACTGAATTACATGTCAAAAAAAAGGGGCTTAAAAAAAACCCTGAATTTTGGGGGTTTTCCCCAAAAAAAAAAATGTGCTTAAATAGGAATATACTATGCGAATCGCAACAATACAGACTCATTCCCAAAAACCCCAACCCATCAAAAAAATAAGGAACATAATTAAAACATTTAGAAAACATATGAAAAAAAAAAAGCCCTGGCCAAAAAGGAAGATGATATTAACATATTGTAGTATTTTAAGGGGTTTTGTTAATATTGTTTAAAAAAAAATGAATTTTCATATTTTCATTTAAGAAAACCCATTTAATTGCATACCAAACGACGTTATTTTTAAAAATCTTGGGTTTCAGTGTTTAAAAAACATAGTTATTTTCCTTAAAATTATGCCGGTTTGGATCACTGGACCCAAACGTCAAAATTTTAAATTTTTTGGGGAAATTTTTTAAATTTTTAGAAACGATCAGACTTAGTAAAAAAAAAAATTTTTTTAAAAGAGGCTACCTTCACAACATCTAAATGTTTTGAAAAAAAAAAAGGTATTGGTCAACTGAAAATACTCACCAATATCAAGTTTTCAAATTACAAGGCCTGTCTTTAAAATTTTTGGGGGAAACATTGGGAGAAAGAGTCTTCAGGCCCATTATATTTGAAGGCTCATCGGGTCAATAGAAACATGTTAGAAAATAAAATTTACAATGCATTACAAACATCCGAAATAGACATGAACTTATCTGGCAACAGAATGGGGCACCACCACATAAATCCGATTAGTTACTGCATATTTAAAATTATAATAAATTTTCCCCGATGTTCTTTTTTTTTTGTGATGACAAATTCTGAGGTTTTCAAAAAATACTTCCAAGTTTCGTCATTTGAAGTTTCTTAAACCCCTTAAAAAAAAAAACTCTGGTGGTGCTCCAAAATACGGAAAAAAACCCTGTACATTAATGTCTAGGGCTTAAAACAAATATGCATCCATCATCTTAGGTCTGAATTTGGAAAGTTTGGCTATAGAAAAATAAAACAATAATTAGTATCTAAAAATACTGCACTTGGTAAATGTATAATAATTACCAAAACATCAATTTTCGAGCATATTTCTTTACGGGGGTCCTAAGATAAAACCCCCCCAGTTTTGCATCAAAATGGAGAGATCATGCAACTATTAATAGAAAAAAAGATTATTACCCTGAATTAACACATATTAGTAAAGCACTACAACGTTTCCAATGACAAAATACAGAAAAATTTTTTATAATAGAAAAAAAAGACATTTTAAAAATCAAGGGGTTGTTACTGATTAAATTTAAAAAAACCACCAATTGGGGCCGTGGCTGTGGAGAAGAATGTTCCGGTGTTTTATTAATACATCCTTAGCTTCACTTGGAGAGATTTTAAAAAAATTGTCATCCAACTTGTATTAAACTACAAATTTTAAAAAAAATTTTTAAACAAAAATTTAATTTACAAAAAAATTTAAATTTTTTAAAAAAAAATTTTTTCTTTGTCGATATTTTACAGTAAATAAAGGGCCTATAGAAAAGGTAATAAAGCTCTAATTAACAAAGAAAATCTTTTTTTAAATTTTAAAAATGAATAACTTAACAGCAAAACTTAAAAAAAAAAAAAAATATGGGTCTTTTTTTAAAAAGATTATTCAGTGGGTAAAAAAATTGGGGTTCGCCCCTAAAACAAGTTGACATTTTTTTTTTGGGGGGGAGAGTGTCGTTTAATCTTTAAGATACTAACGTGCCGTGAGTATTTTTAAGATTAAACGACATTTTTAAAATTATTTAAGGCAACAAAGAAAAATAAAAAAAACAAAATTTTTGTTTGGGGCTTTAAAAAAATTTTAAATAAATTGTTTGGTTTAAAAAATTTGGCTTGCTTAAAAAGCACTTTTTTTTTAGATTAAAAAAAAAAAAAAAACACATTTTTAAAAATTGCTCAATAACTAAAAAGGGAAGGAAATGAACAAAAATCTTTTAACAACACGGGGGAAACCTGGCTAGAGAGTTTTTGTTGTGAATTCCATGAAAAACCTTTTTTATCAATTTTTTTCTGACAAGAGACTTCCAGAATACATGAACCTCAAAAAAAAAAAAATGTCGAACTATCATATATTTTTTTAAAACCTTGTATAAACTAGAATAAATTTTAATTGTTTAACGATTTTATTACAAACATCTAATTCCGTTTTAGATAAAAATCTACAAGAAAAAATATGTATGAAATAAAAATAATTAACTGCAGAGGGACATTATTAAACCCCAAATTATATTGACTTTGTGTCAATTTTTGACTTTAAAACCAAGGATTTTTTCAAAAACATCATATATTATAAAAAAAACCAAAAAAAAAATTTAATGTTGGCCTCCTTGGTAACATTTTTTAAAAACCATTGCTTTTTTTATTGTCAGAATTTACAAACAAAGTAGTTTGGGTATTTCCCTTTTATCAATAATTTTTGAGCAAAAGCTGCAGACTTAGCCTTCCATTAAAAGCAAACTGATTTTCCGGTTTACCATCGGGGGCTTTTTAAAATTTTTAAAACCCTTCAACTGATGCTTTTAGTAACCGGAAATGTTTTCACATCAGCTACATCATTTACTAATTCAGCTGAGGGATCATTTACATCAATGGCAATTAACTTCCCCTCAGTTTCTCCTGAAATCCAAAAAAGTTTTAGGACTAAAAAAAACCCTTTATTTGCTTATAAATTTAAACAAGTACATATACACTTAACAACAAAAGACACAAAATTATCTTTTAACATAAATATTTTTTACAAAAAAAGTAATTAATACATTTTAAAACATCAACTGTTCAAAAGTATCTGAAAAACATACTTTTTCAGTTACTTTTGTCAACAATATTTAAAAAAGTTTTAAATTTACCTTATATGTTTTTT
>JAHBCN010021213.1:0-14260 GCA_019359885.1 Listronotus oregonensis | reverse complement strand
ACTTTACGATTATTTAAATAATTCACTTTATACATTAGTAAGTAAAGTGAACACCGTATAATTTAAACTTTTTTTGCAAAATTATTATTTTAATTATTTTATTATCAAAATACTCTATGACACGGGGATACTAATATGCTAATTGTATATTAAAGTTTTTTAATTAAATTAATTATAATAACTATTTAATCTTTAACTGTCTGTTAACTTCGCTTACTTTGAAAGTCAGAATTATACTGTCCCGGGGGATTCCTTCGCGTTTTTTTAAGTAATATGAAGAAAAATGGAAAAGTCTAGAATAGTGAAAGAATTATTTTACTACAGGATGCAAGAAAAGTGTAAAATGGATGTCTCCAGCGCCCTTAAGATAATCCCAATGGCCATCAAAAAAGGGAAAAAAGTAATATTTATTAAAATAATAAGAATAATAATAACCTAAATAACATAATTGTAGCCTTTACATTTCTATTAACAAACCCGATTTTAAATAAAAAACAAAAATTTAAATTGAACTAATGTTAAATACAAAATTAAACTGACAAGAGATTTTTCCTACTTTACTGTCGTATTATTTTTTTTTACAAATTCCGTTGCATCTTTTCTTCGGGGGTACAAAAAAATCTACGTCGTGACTACGCTTGCCTTATACGGGCCCACACCAGAGATCAAAGTTCCGGGTATTTGGTAACTTTTCACCCTATGATGTACAGGTGGCGCCTTTTCGAAAAATTTTTTATGGTTTTTAAAAATACAAAAGTTTTTGAAGAATTTTCAAACAACTGCAATGGAAAAAAATCTGGCTAACTTGATTCATCATTCATCTCAAAATACAGGGCGTTTTTAAAAATTTTAACGGTTTTTATATACCTCTGTATCTCGGTTTTTTATAAAGATAAAAAAAGGAAAAACATTTATGTATAATTTTTCATAGAATCCAGTGGCGTACTTAAATTTTTTTTTTTTTCAGTTATGGTTTTAAAAATATAACTAAGCTGGTTTTTTTAAAAGGGGTCCCTTTGGGGCACCCTGTATTTTTTGACTATTTTTTTTGCAATAAAACTAGCTATTTATTGAACCAATATTCTATATTTATTATCAAACAAATTAGTTATTTGTAAAAAAATTTAAAGGGAAAACCTCAGCAAATTTAAATTTACCCCCCCGCATAAAATTAAGTATCTACATTGCAATAAACTCTGAATTCTTAATTTTATTAATTTTTATAAAAAAAATAAAAAATTTTTAAACTATTAGAGAATGCGAGTTGGGGTTAAAAAAATCTCTGCAATATTTTGTATGTTAGAACCAAGAAATAGGAACTTTATGAGGCCAGGTTTTGCTAACAATTTTTAAATTTTAAATGACATGGAGTTTGAAGAAAAGTGCTGCTTTACAATGTATTTCGCTAGATATTCAAAAGAAGGCAAGCAACCATTAATATTTTAAAAAGCATTGATGAAAGCCCAGTTGGCTATGGATAGTTTAAAAAATAATAAAAAATAAATGATAAATAAATAACGAATTAGTAAAAATAATAACAAAGATTAAAAATAATATTATACAGGGTGATTCCTAAGTTGACGCTTTTTTTTAACTGTATATAGAACTCATTAAAATAAACAACTTTTTTAAATAAATTATTTCAAAATACTAAAAAAATAGGGAACTTACATTCATTTATTGGGGCCCAAATTTCGGTCCTGTCTTAAGTAAGTTGTCACCTTCTTTGGGCTGTGGTGCTTGGACACGTTGAACGTAATTTTCCCGCAATGTTTTCCACGCATTTTTTTTACTAAACCGATCTGACTTGCAATGATCCGAGTATTTGGGGTCCAGAATAAGCCGCAAAGAAACCGTCGCGCGTACAATCTCGAAGCAACCTTTGCACATTAACGACACTTTCCATAAATTAATAAGGAACATATCCACGTATTTATTGTTTTTAGATTGTGCCATTTTCGCGATTTAACAATGATTTAAAATTAAAATTTATTCCCGCCTTGTTCGGGTAAGGCAATACGACTGACTCACGGCGTTATAAACCACACAAAAAAACAAGCGTAAATAAGAAATAAATTATCAATTTATGCTCAGGCCCGCACTAGCCACACTTTAAAATAATTTTACGTAGCTTGGTTATTTTTAGGTTTTTGAAAAAATGTTATTTAAAAAAGTTGCTTATTTTAACTAGTTTTATACAAAGTTAAAAAAAAAACGTCAACTTAGAAATCACCCTGTATAATGAATTTTTGTACAAAGGGTGCAAAATTTAAATACTTTATTCAGGTTCTTGATGCCCTTTTTTCATAAATGCCGTTTTTTTATCAAATAACTTTTTTTTTAAATGAATAATAAGTGTGTAATATGAATAATAGAGTAATTTTATTTTAAAAGCAATAGTGGAATTAGGTGTATACAGAGTACCCCATAAATTGTGACACATTTCTTTGCAATGGACAATACAAATTTAAATATACCGTTGCAAGGTAAAAAACCAAAAAGTTGTTAGTATTTATCTGTTATCTGGTTTGTAAAAAGAAGTAAAAACAGACTACACAATATATTAATTTCTGAAAGTTACATACTTTCACTTTTGGAACTCGGAGATGGTTTTTTATCAACATTTGTGTCCGTTAAACTAACTGATCCATATATTTCAGGCTCTACATGAAAGGACACAACTGATGGTAATATAATTTGCTCATCCAAATTTATTACTTGAATACGTGATATTTTTACAGATTTTTCATCGGAGAAAGAATCGGGTTTTAGTATTTTGGATCCATTTTTATTTACTTCCGTATCACTTGGTATAGTAAGTTGATCTCCTTTCCGTTTACAACGATCACAACATGTCCCTAAAAATAAAATAAAATGGCTTACACATTATGTTAAATAAAATAAGGCACGTATAAAACGGTTTTAATAAATTCCTAAAGACGGCTGTATACTTAAGGGCCCCACAGACTATCGTTCTTTTTATCCTTCTTAATCGCCGATTAATACTGCTCAGTCGGAAGGCTATAACTTTTATTTCCCTAGACTTAATTTAATTTTAAACCGTCTTAATCGCTGAAAGATGGAGTCGTACACCAGAAAACATAAATGAAGCGTGTTTATTTGTTACAAGAATGACGATTAAAGACGTTGTTGCTTCCTATCTTAGCATTGAAGTCTCCTATCAAGTATTTAAAGTGACAGTTGCTGTTATCGAGAGCTTGACTAATTTCGTTATAGAAATCTTCTATTTATTCGTCCGAGTGGCCGCTGATCGTTGGAGCATAAGCTCGCACAATTTGTATCGTACATTTCACAATAATTCGTTGATTTCTCAACCGCAACAAAATTTAAATGACAAGCCTCAGTGAAAAACCCAGCAATAAATAAGTTGCCTGACAAATATCTATTGTGTAGGCACCGCACCTTTTTAAAAAGGGTACAGGTCCTGATTACCTACTAATATCAATAGTTTAGGGTACCTATTTTGGATGCTCAATAACATACACGAAAATACCTTGACAAACTCCAAAGGACTGATGAACTAAGATAAAAAGACTGCTTTATATTGAACACTTGCAATTTGCCTTTAACCTACTAATATACCAAAAAGTAGGTACAATAAATAATAAATACAGTAAATTATAAGTCCGGACCTACATGCAACTACCCAAAGTTTATTGAGTTTTACAACTAACAGTAGCAGGTAAAACGAGAAATCAACGAATTATTGTGGAATATACTGTACGCAGTTTCTTTTCGATATACGAAGTGTTAGGCTTGCTACTCGATCCGAGTGGCCGGTTATGTCTACGACCCTGTTTTTCCATTCTTTTTTGATTAAAAATCCTACGCCACTTGTACAATATGTCCCCATAAGTTGGAACAATATGGAAAACTTTTTATTATTATTAATTTTCCCGAAAAAGTTATTTCTCATAATAAGTTCTACATGGTCTGAAACTTAAAATGCAACTATCAGATATTAAATTTTCCAGGCATATACGAGGTTTGTCAAAAAATATGAATTTTGCCTAAGAGTACCTTTATTTTTGGCTGTATCGAAAATTGTTATAAAAAAAGTTAACCGAACTAAAAACCACGTTAAAATATGCAATTACACCCATTTACGAAAAAAGATTAGGTTTTGTTATTTTTTATATTTTACACCATTTTTATATACTTTATAATTTCTAACGCGTTTTGAAAGTCACTGTCAAACATTTTTTGCAATCAACAATTCATTTGTATGTCAGAGCATCATAGATTACATATAACTATATACAGTTAAATTTACATTGTTATTGTAGACATACGTTTCAAAAAAGAAAAAATATTTTTTATCGTTAATAGGTGTAATTGCATATTCAAACGTGGTTTTTAATTTCGATCAACTTTTTTTAAAAACAATTTTCGATATTGTCAAAAATAAAGGTACTTTACTCATGGGCAAATCTTGTATACGCACGGAAAAATTTAATATCTAATAGTTGCATTTTAGGTTTTAGACCATGCAAAAGTTATTATAAAAAATAACTTTTTTAAAAATAAATATTAAAAAGATTTTCCATATGGTTTGGTCACGAGGACATGCTGTATTTGCACGTTCTTTTATTTTACGTTTTTTTTTTGATTATGTTTCTTTTGCTTAAATTAGCCAAACTCATAAAGGAACATTGGAAATACATTAATAACACTGAATTCCACAAGTCAAAAATATGTCAACACCCATTTAATAACAACTACATATTAAGCTAGAGTGCTTCTGGTATTTTAGCAAAAGAGCGTTGTTTAAAAAAACGTATTATTAAATAATAATAATAATAATAATAATAATAATATGTAGCATCAATATTAGTTTATTTAAATAATACATGATTACCTTTGTTTATTGATGCAGAAAAAAATTAAATCAATTAACTCATTGCCCTTCTTAATTTTTTAAAAACAATAAATATACCAATACAACAAATTAACGTAATGTATAACATTACGTCACAAAAAGCCATCTCAGGATCCTCATAATTTTTTCAAAATTCTAACAAGTTTAATTTTAATTATTAATTTTTTTTTAAGTTAAAATTTTATATTTTTTTTTTATCTTTAAAAGGATCGATCTGCTTGTTCAGAGGAATCAATTGGATTAAGCAGGGTCAGTATCTATATCCCGAAAAGGGGACCGAAGGAGTCCTATTGTGAAAGTTTCTTCTGGCGTTTACCCAACGAGGAATTTTCAATAAACGTTATTGCATTTAGATACAGATTCATTCATTTTATATGAAAGACATTTTAAAATATGTTAAAAGTTTGATAAATTAGATTATTTCCTAAATAATGTAATGTACATTTAGGTTTTAACTTAAGGCTTTTAACCTTTTAAACATAAGCTACAATAAAAATTCTGCTAGCTTTAATTTTTCTTCTGGTTGCGTGCTGCGAATTATAATTATTTATTATAGTTATTTCGTATGATCCAACAAGGATTTTTAAAGTAATACCAACATAAAATTTTTTCCTGGTTTTGTAAATATTAACAATAGTAATAAGAGTTTTTAAACAATGGATCGCGTTTCTATGCCTGGTTTTATTTATCACATCAAGAAAATAAGTTTTTAGAATGAAACTCTAACCACAACAAGAAAGATTCCGATTAAGGATTGACATAGACTATAACCATTCAAAAAGTTTTTCAGTTTTACCACTCAAAATGGATTTTGTCGTTTATTGTGTTTTTTCTTCCTTCCGTGTTTTTGTTGCCTTAGAATCTCTGTCAGCCTTCGCTATATCTGATGCTCCTCCAGTAAGAGCCCCATTTCGCTTATTACGGCCAAAAGTGATATTTAAAATGGTAAACGTTCTTCGATGATAATAAAGGATATTGCCTATGAGTTAAACTTTTTCTAATCCAGTAAGTGCTTTTAAAGCTATTTTGGCAAAAAAGTTTTAAGATACTTTTTTTGTCTCGTTGTAGTGATTTTTTTTTTTGGGTTTTTTTATTTTTATTACTAACTGTCAGATAAAAGCAATGAGTAATATACCTTGTATGCTATATATATATGCCCTGCAGTCATTTAGTATTAATTTGTCAATACGTATCTAAAAATGAAAATATGAAAAAAGGTTTTATTTAAGTAACATGGGTCTACCTAGAAACAACACTACCGATATTTGGAAAATACACAGCATTTAAAAAAAAAAAAACGGGACCCGCTTTTAAAAAACGGAGCTACTATTTAAAACTTTTGGGGAAATTTTTAAAAAAACGAGGTAGAGGTGGGGGCCCCCCAGCCAGAAGGCCCCCCGGGGACGTCGATGCCCCCCCCTTTTTTGGGAATTTGGGGTGCTTTTTTAATTTTTGCGCTTCCCGAAAAGCCCTGCCCCCTGCCGCCCCCTGTCAGCGTCAAATGGTATTTAGGAATCTTGGCAATAGGGGATTGTTGGGGCCCCACCCCGGGGTTTAGGGGGGGTTCGTAGGAATCTTAACCAACATATATTTAGACCTGTCAAACGTAATTTTAGCGTTGGCGCCATCTTGGATTCAGTCATCGGGCTTAAAATAAAAAAAACCGGGGATTTGAACCCCGGGGCCGCTTCGGTTCCCCAACGTTCCATGACCTGGTTAAAAAATGTATTGATTAAAACGTAAAATACTTTGGGGAATTTGGTACAGGGCATAAAAAAACGGATGTCAAAACCACATCATAGGTTAGGCGTTAAAAATGGCGCTGTCCCGTAAAAACTAACACGTTTCCCCCTTGGAAAACCCCATTATTTTTAAATTAAGAAAGTTGTTTATAGAACATAAATTTAAATTTTAAAAAGTAGGCGCTGCCTTTTTACGAAAAAACATAGGCGTTATTAAAAAAAACCCTGTGAGGGGCGGTTAAATATAGAAATTTTAAATTGTTAAATGTGGGGGCTGAACCGGAAAAAAAAAAATTTTAACGTAGTAAAAAGTGTTATTAAAACCCCGAGATGAGGATTTTAAAAAAAAAGTTGTTTAATAAATCCAGTGTAAATAAAAAAAAACCAACCAAAAAAAAAAACGCTTGGTTAAACGGGGGAAAAAAATCAAAATTGGGCTGCCAAACAAGTATAGGGGTTTTCTTAAAAATAAGGTTGTTACCCCTAAAATTTTTTATATTAAATTTTTTTAACCAAAAAATTTTAAATCGGTTTTGATAGAAAATTTTATTCTTTTTAAGTCTAAAAATAAAGAGCAAAAATTGCAACAATTTAAAAAATTTAAATTAGGGAAAAAAAAAATTTTTTTTTTAATTGGGGATGTTAAAAATGTATTTTTTTTAAAAATTTAATTTTCCCCAAAATTTTGGTAACATTAAACTTTTTTTTTTAAATTTTTGATTAAAATAATTTTTTTACTAATTATTGTTAAAACATATTATTTATGTTTTTTAAAATTTTTTTCTTTTTTAAATATATAACTTTTTTTTTTTTAACAGATTTAAAAAGTTTTTATTAAAATTGGATGTTAAAAAATTATTTGTTTTTTAAATTTTAAATAAGAAAAAAGTTTTTTCAACACAAGAAAAATTTTTTTATTTATAACAGATTTAAATAATTTTTTTATTTAACCAAGATGAAAAACTGGTCCAAATTTAATTTTTTAAAAATTTCCTTCATAAAATTTTCCTTTATTTATCATACGATTAAATAATTCTTTTTTTTAAATAAATTCTAATTTTTTTCCACCCCCAAAAATTATAATTTCGGTCAAAAAGATGTCTAATTAAAAACATTTATAAATTTAACAATTTTAATTTACAAAATTTTTAAATAAGATTAAAGAAAAACTATAGTTTTTTTTTTTTGGGAAAAAATTAGTTTTAAAATTTAGGGAATATTTCAATAAATAGTTGACAAATCATTGAAAAATTTTCGGAAAAAAATAAAAGGGGTTTGGGGAAAAAAGCATAATTTTTTGAAACAAAATTTAGAAGTTTTTTTAAAATTTTACCTCAATTTTAAAAGGGATGAGGGGTTTTTTCGTATTTTGGGAAAAAAAAAAAAAATGAATCATACAAAATTTTTTCTCTATATAAAGGGTTTTTCCCCACAGAAATTTGAGTATTAATTTTCATAAAATAAAGGAAAAAATTGAATTTATTTTTTTTTCCAAAAAAACAGCACTGTTTTCCCCAAAAAAAAGATTTTAAATAACAGCCCTGTATTTTAAAAAAAGTCCTGTTTTTAAATAACGGCACCTTTTTTAATAACGGTACGTTTTTTCAAATAACGGCAGTTTTTAAATCCCACCCCAAATAACGGCACTGTTTAAAAAACAGCCCTGTATTTTCAAAAAACATTTTTAAAAACAGCACCCAAAACCCTTTTTTAAAAAAAGCCCCCCAAAAACCCGTATTTTCAAAAACAACCCCCGTTTTTAAAACGGGCTGTTTTTAAAAACAGCCCTGTTTTTTTAAATAACAGCACTGTTTTTTTAAAAAAACATAGAAACCGTAAAAGAAAATTTAATAATAGCAAATTTAGTTCCGCCCAACCCCTTTTTCAAAATTTTTGGGTTTTAGTTAAGGGATAAAAAATTTGACCCTTTTAGTTAAAAAAGGGGGGGTTTTTTTCCCCGGGGCAGCCCCTTAGTCATCGGGGTTTTTTTTTCCCCTTTTTGTGCTTTTTTCCCTTTCCCCTTTTTCCCCCCCCGGGCCCCCCTGCGGGGAAAAAAAGGAAGGAAACAAGATAAAACCTTAAGAGAGAGAAAAGACAAACCACGATGACGTCGAACAGTTCCCTGTCCCTGTCCGCCGGATAAAATTCCCCCCCAGGGTGATTTTTATCTAAAGCGTATCTGTATGAATAAATTTTAATCCACTTCAACTAAAATCCAAAAATTTTTAAAAGCCCTGATGCGTCATGCGAAAAAAATTTGGTAAATTGGCAATATTATGTAAATGGTACTATTTTTTTTTCACGGTTAGCGTATGCTGATATTTAAAAACAGTGCTGTTATTTAAAAACAGTGTTTTTTTTATTTAAAAATACAGGGCTGTTTTTAAAAAACATGTATTTCCAAATAACAGGGCTGTTATTTGAAAATGGGGCTGTTATTTAAACGGGGTGTTATTTGAAAACAGGCTTTATTTGGAAATACAGTGCTGTTTTTTAAAGACAGTGCTTTTTTTAAAATACAGGGCTGTTATTTAAAATTTTTAGTGCCTTTTTTTAAAAAAGGTGGTTTTTTAAAAAAAAGGTCCCCGTTATTTGAAAATACAGTGCCGTTATTAAAAAAAACGGTGCCTTTTTTGGAAAAAAGGGGCTGTTATTTGAAAATACAGGGCTGTTATTTAAAATACTGTTATTTGGAAGAACAGTGCTTTTTTGGGAAAAAGCAAATAAATTTAATTTTCCATTGCATTTATTTTATGAAAATTAATATTAATATTCTGTGAGTTAAAAGGGGATTTATAGTGGAGATAAAATTTTGTATGATTGCATCTTGTTTTTTTTTTTCCCAAAAAAAACAAAAAAAGCCCTTCTGACCCCATCCCTTTTAAAAGCTGTTTAAAATCTAATAATGTAATAAAAACTAAATTATTGTTTAAACAATTATGAAAAATTTCCCGAAATCCTGTTTTAAAAGTTTACCTTTAAAAAATTTAAATACAAAGTTTTTTTAATATTTATTGAAACGTATACTTTTAAATTAAACTACTAATGATTTACCTAAAAGTATTTAAAGCTATAGTTTTCTTTAATCTTAGTTAAAACTCTGTATAAGTTAAGTTGTTAAATTGTATAAATGTTTTTAATTAAAATCTATTTTGCCGAAAGTCTATAATTTGATAGAGGGGGGGAAAAAATTGAATTTATTTAAAACGAATTATTTCAACAAGATAAAAAAAAAATTATACTATGATAAAAGATTTTACCAATTTTAAAATTTTGGGGCCATGTATGTTTTAACATCTTGGTTAGAAAAAAAAAATTATTTAAATCTGTTGATAAAAAAAAAAATTATACTTATTTAAAAACTTTATCTTATATTAAATTTAAACATCAAATATGTATTTTTAACATCCTAAATTTTGAAAAAAAAACAATTATCTAAATCTGTTAATAAGTAAAAAATATATGTTTAAAAAAGGGTTTTTTTTAAAAAATATTAAATTTAAACAAAAAATATGTTTTAAAACTGAATTAGAATAAAAATAAATTATTTCAATCGAAAATTAAATAAAAAAATATACATAGTGTTAAAAAAGGGGTTTAGGGTAATATTAAATTTAAACGACAAATACGTATTTTTAACATCCTAAATTTGGGGAAAAAAGATTTTTATGATTTTCAAAATTTTAAAACTTTAAATGTATTGGCAATTTTTATCCATTTGTTAGACTTGATATAAAATATTTCTATCAATCCGTTTTTAAAATTTTAACCTGGTTGTGTATTAGGGTTAAAAAATATTTAATATAAAATTTTGGGGGGCCTTTTTTTTAAAAATTAACCACCCTATGGCTTGTTTGAGTCCCCTTTTTTTTGATTTTATACCGCTGATTCCCCGGGGCGAAAAAATATGTTAGCCGCTTTTTTTTTGTATATTTACACTGTCTTATTTTAAAAACGTTTTACTTTTTTAAACCCCCCATTTTTAAAAATAATATTTTTCGTTATAATTAGGTCTATTTTTTTCCGGTTCAGTCTACAAAAAATGTTTTAAGTTTCTATTTTAACCACCTCATCAGGGAATAACGCCATATTTGTTGAAAATTGGGGGCGGCCAAATTTTTTTTTAAAGTATATGTTCTATAAACAACGTTTCTTTTTTAAAACCTTTGGGGATTTAAAAAAGGTCTAAAAAGGGCCCCACGTGTTTTTTTGACAAGGACAGTTGACAGGGCCAAACCCCCCCCCCTTTTTGGGGGTTTAACCCCTTTTTTTAAAAAAACCTGACTTAAAATACTCTACACGTTTTAAAAAATAATTTTAACTTAATTTGGGCTTTTGGGGAACCGAAAAAAAAATTTAAATCCCCGGACTTTTTTTTTTTTGCCCGATGACTCAAAAGATTAACAATTGTGACGTTTGACAGGTAACATAAATATATAGTTAGGTTAAAAATTCCCAGTGGGGTATGGGTAAGCCCCCAACGTGGGGGGCCCCCCTTGACGTAATACCCTATGTTTTCCTAAGATTCCAAAAATTTTTCATTTGACAGCTGACGGTGACGGGGTTTAAGGGGGCAGGTGACATTTGACAGGTGAAATGGAAACCAAAATATAGCCCCCAAATTCTTTGCGTCGGGCGTCGATGATTTTTTGGGGCGGGCTCTTTTACACCTATGAGGGGTTTTATTTAAGGAAAAAGGGTCGTTGTTTAAAAAAAAATTTAAAGGTTATTTTATAAACAGAGCCGTTATTTAGAAAAAAAGGGGGCCGTTATGGGCGAAACGGGGTAATATTTAAAAAAAAGGGGGTTATCATACCCCTTTTTTTTGTGTACATTTAAGTTTTTTTTATGTTTTTTTTTTAAATTTTGTAAATTTTATTGTGTATTTTTGCTTTAGTTATTTACGACAATAAAAAAAAGTTTTACGCCTAAAAAAATTTATAAAACGGTCTTAGATCTGTTTTGTCCGAACTTTATAGTTGATAATTAATAAAATTTTAACGATACCTTAACATTAAAAAGTTTTTTGTTTTATACAGGGCGTCTAAAATTTCTATTGCTGAATTTAAATACAAATTAATTACTTTATTACGCTTCCCAAAAAAATTTTGTTACAACAAGATAGATCTCCATTCCCTTTTCTCACAACAGAACAGATTTTTTTAGATAACATTTACAAAAAATTGTTGAATTAAAAAAAGGGGGTCTAGACGGCCTGCTGCAAGGTTGCCCGATTTAACAAACTCAACTTTTTTTCCATAGGGGTTTGCAAAAGACATTGTTTATTCGAAGGTCTAACAAGTGACAGAACAGGCGCGAAGAATAATCAACGCGTTTAAAACAATTACACTAGCAATGCTTGGTTGAAAGGTCCTTTTAAGCATAAATAAACAGATCCTTGGGAGTCCTTTCAGACAAATAATTTATTTTTAAATAATTTGTTAAAAAATATTGTCATTTTCTCATGACTGTGTACTTTTTTCTAAGCAAATGTGATAATTAATTAGTTACTAATAATGTTTAAAATGTTCACCCATTGTTTTAATAAAATACAAGCTTTATTTTATTGATTTTTTTGTAAGAAATGGAATTGTTATAAATTTTAAATATAACCTCTTTAGTACCACGCAAGTTAAATATTGAATATCTCGGTATCCATTAAGCTTATTAAAGATTTTCCGTGATGATAACGTTCCAGAATCAATACTTTGTAATAAAGTAATTTATTTGTATTTGATTTTGTACTAAATATTTAAAATATTAAAAAAGGTGATTCATTTGAAAATCAAAAAAAACGGGTTTGAAATATGATTTTTAAAACAAGCTTTTGGACACTCTGTTTTTGGAAAAAAAGCTACGCCCATGGAAAAAAATTGAATAATTTTGAAATTTACCATAAGACGCAATGCTAATTGTCTGTTAGTCTAGAAGGAATGGGCGCATAAGTACCGAAAACTATTCCACCAAATTTTTTTTTACAGGTTCTTTTTAAATTATCCTACGATAATATAAATGCATGTTGCCAGGGCCCATTGGTCCCCTATTGAAAAACCAAATTGTTTAAAACAATTGAAAGGGGTTTTTATTTTTAACCCGGATTTTTTTGTCATATTTTTTATTGAAATAAAAAAAAGAGGTCCTATACTTTTTTGATAAAGTTAATTTTTTTTGGAGATATGAATTTTTAAAAGTTCAAAAATCTCAAATTTTGGTACTTTTGACCAAATAAATATTAAAAATAAAAATAAAACAAAAAAAATATATTTTTTTATTTTTATACAATAGTTATTAATACGTTAATTAAGATTAAATTTTTTTTTATTGTTTATACGGGTTTTTTTAATAATTTATTAAGCGCGCCCCAAAATATGCGTCCCTTACCTTTATAGTCTGGGGAAGTTGAAAAATAGCGGAAATATTTTGGTCAGCGATATAAAGATGCGGTTTTCTGCATTGTGTTCAGGAAGGTCCCAGAAAACGACTCTAGAAAGTCGGTTCATGCATTTTTGAAAAATGCCTTCTGGGCCGGAAAAAGCATTTTTCAATTGCTTCATTACTTGCACCATAGGAACGACTGCAAACTCGGGGAAAAACCTCAAATCATTACTCGGGGGTTTTCGGGAAATGCCGAACTCGATTCTGGCATTAGAATTACCCGAGTGTGCTCGGAGGTGGCTCTGTGGGGGGATCCGGGGGTGACTTGGGGGGAAAAAGGCGCATTGAAAAACGCTCCAACAAGGGGTTTGGGGGTCGAACTCGATTCTGGCATTAGAATATATTTCCATAAAAAAAAAAACATGGCAATATTTATAGCGAATATTAATTCGAAAAAAAATTTTAAAAAATCGAAAAAAAAAAACATGTATAGTTTCTTTTTGAAAAAATTGTTTTTCAATAAGAGACTTTTCTGTTTTCCATTGAAAGCAGATATTTTTATTGATTTACTTTTTTTTATTTATTTAAGTATATTTTATATTATATTATTATTTATATTTTTGGACGCTCCCCCCCCAGAAAACCTACGGGAACCCCCGCGCCCCCGGGAAAATCTGGCTATAAATTTGGCGTCCCCGAAAACCCCCGATTGACGAGTTTGGGGGATTTTCAGGCACGCTGCCTTTTTTTCCCCCAATTCACCTCCCGGCCACCCCCACAGAGTCACCCCCGAGCACCCCCGAGTAATTTAATCCCCGAATCGAGTTCGACGGGCCCCCAAAACCTCCGAGTAACGAGTTTGGGGGAATTTTTTAGGCATGCTGCCATTTCTCCCCAAATTTACCCCCGGACACCCCCACAGGGGCCCCCCGAACCCCCGGGGGAAATTTTAATCGAATCGAGTTCAGCAGTTCCAAAAACCCCCCCAATAACGATTTCCGGTGTTTTTTTCCCCATTGGGGTTTCCCATTGGGGCAAGTAATGATGAATTGGGAAAATGCTTTTCCGGCCCAAAAAAGGCATTTTTAAAAAAAAGCATAAAAAGATTCCCCCGAGTCGTTTTCTGGGCCTTTTTTGAACACAATGCAGAAAACCGCATCTCTATCCGCTGGCTCAAAATATTTCCGCTATCCGGGCGATTTTGATTTAAATACCCCGGACATTAAAAATCGCCCTTTCCCCC
>JAHBCN010021212.1:0-14362 GCA_019359885.1 Listronotus oregonensis | reverse complement strand
AAAATTTTCCCCAATCTATTTTTCAAAAAAAAAATATTCTTTTTTTTTTTAAAAAAATTTTCCCCGAAAATTTAAAAAAGTTTTAACTTTTTGGGGTTAAAAAAGATTTAAGATAAACTGGTAACCCAAATTTTTTTTTTTAAGTTTTTTTTTACTTTTCAAAAACATTTTAAAAAGTGCAACAAATTAAAAAAATGTTTTCCCCAATTTATCTTAAATTTTTTTCCCAAAAGTTATTTAAATATTTTTTTTTTAAAAAAATATTAAAAAATTTTTTTCTTCAAAAAAATTCGAAAAATAGCGAAAAAGTTTTTTTTTAATTTTTGACATCCGACCCCTTTTCAAAAATTATAAAAAAAAACCCCATGAAGCTAGATTACTAAAAAATGTCCCATATTAAATATAAAAATTTTTTAAAGCCAAAAAAAAAATTTACCAAAAAATTTTAAAAAAAAAGGGGGAGCGCACTTAAAAGTTTTTTAAAAATAAAAACCTTGGGGGAGATTTAAAAAAAAAAAACGGAATTTTCTTTATGATTTAATAAAACGCTAAAAGATGGGAAAACAAAAAAAAGCAGGGCAGTTTTAAAACTTTTTTCCCCCCAAAAAGGCTAATTTTTTTCCGCTCTAATAGTTCTTTTTTTTTTGGATACTATTTTACCCTTTTTATCAGTTTTTTTTAAAAAAATTAATAAACAAATTTAAAAAAGTAAACCATACGGGAAAAAAAATAACAATTTTTGAAAAAAAAAATTTTTGGGTTTTCCCAAAAATAAATTAAAAAAAAAAAATAAGTCTTTTTTTTAAATAAGGATTTTTTAATTTTGGAAAAACCCCCTTTACTAACATTTTTTTTTTAACCCTTTTTTTTCAAAATCATTAAATATCATTAAAATTTACGATTGCTTTTTTTTAAATTAAAAGGGAAAGCCGCCCAAATTTGCCGCCCTGGGGTTTTGGATACCAGTTTTGGGGAAAACCATAAAAGTTTTTTTCCTTAGCTGGGTAAGTTTTTGGGGCCCCCCCCCCCCCCCACCGAAAACCCCCCTTTTTAATTTCAAAAAAGTTTCTATTTTGTTTAAAACCGTTTTATTAAAAAAATTTATGTCAAGTTTAATATATTTTTTTTAAATTTTTTTGAAAGTCAATATTTTCATAATATTTTTGGGGTTGGGGGAAAAAGGAAAATTTTTTAAAAAGGGTATCTTTTTAACCGGGGTTATATTGAAACGAAAAAACAAAAAGTTTTTTTTAAAAAACCTTTACTTTTGTCAGTCCAGGGTTTTTAAAGTTTTAAAAATTTTAAAAAACATCAAAAATTTTTAAAAACCGCAAACCCCAAAAAAAAAAAATGCTGTGTTTGGGGAAATTTTATGACGAAAAAAATTTTAAGTTTTGTGTGGTAACTTTAAAAATTTTAATTTTTTTGCTTTAAAAAGGGTTAAACTTAGATAGAAAAATGTTTTAATTTTTTTTTTTAAATTTTTTTTAATTTTCTTAAAAATTTAAAAAATTTTAAAAAACATGTTGGGGGTTTTTTAAAAATTGGGTCAACAATGATAATTATTTTCCCCCTTTGGGTTTTTTAAAAAGGAAAAATTTTTTTTTTTAAAAATATTTAAAGTAAAAAATTTTTATTTATTTATTTTTAGTACATCACATAATAAAAAAATTTAATTAAAAACCCAAAAAGTATACAAAATATATATATATATATATATATATATATATATATATATATATTTTATATATATATATATATATATATATATATATATATATATATATATATATATATATATATATATTATAATTTTTTTACTAATTGAATTATTTTTTCAAATAAAAAAATAATAATTTTCCCCCCAATGTTTAATAAAAAGTTTTTAATTTTTTTTTTAAGTATTAAGAAAAAAAAATAAAAACAATCATTTTTTTTTTTAAGTTTAACTCTTATTTTTTTCAAAATAGTGATTTTTTATTACCACACGAAATCTCATCCGAAATTTATTTTGCGTCATAGGATTTCCAATCTACAGCACTTTTTATTTATTGGATTTGCTGCAGTTTCAAAAATTGTCTTGATGTTATGCTTTGCCAACAATGCTTTTTCAACTTTTTTAAATCAATGGAAAAAAGTAAAGCGGGGATTTTGTAACCCAAAAACATTTTTTTTTAAAAATTTTTTCGAATATAATCCGGGTTTTTTTTCCATGAGTGGCTTTTAAAAAAATTTTTCAACCCAATTTGTTAACTTTGGTTTTTGATAAATATTGACTTTCGAAATAAATTTAAAAAATAAATATATTAAACTTAACATCAAATTTCTTAATAGAACAGTTTACATAGCAAAATAGAAACTGTTTTGATAATTAAAAGGGTTTTGGCAGATATGGGGGAGGGGGGTTTTTTTAAAATTTCCCCCGCAAAAAAAAGACTGCAAAAAGGGGGGGGCCCCGGGGGGCAAAAAAAATTTTCGAAAAAAAAATTAAATTTTTTAAAAAAAAATTTTTAAAAAAAAAAAAAAAAGGTTTTAAACCTTTTAAAATTTGAAATTTTTTTTAATTTTGATTTTTTGTTTGTTTCAAAAATTGTTATTTTATTTTCTGTAGGTTTACTTTTTTTAAATTTGTTTTTAAATTTTTTTTAAAAAAATGATAAAGGTTAATTTTTTTTTTTCCCCCAATTTTTTTTTGACCAAAAATTAAACATTAGGCGGCAAAAATATTATAGGGCGGAAAAGAAATTCGCCCCCGGGTTTTTTTTTTTATAGGTTTTAAAATTTTATTTCATAAAGATGTTCCGTTTTTTTCAAATATCTCAGCCGCATTAGTAGATTATTTAGTTTTGTTTGCGCCAAATTAAAGGTCTTCGAAGTGCGCATGAAGCACATTTTTTTTCAAAAATTTTTGACTGGAAATTTATTTTTTTAGGCTTTAAAAATTTTTTTTAATTTTAAAATTATGTCTTTTTAACATTGAATTTTTTTTTTTGAAAGGGAGGATGTCAAAAATTAAAAATATATTTTTTTCGCTATTTTTCGATATTATTTTAGAAGAAAATTTTATTAATATTTTTTTAAAGAATAAATATTTAAATAACTTTTGGATTAAAAAGATTTAAGATAAACTGGGAAAGACATTTTTTTAAATTTGTTGCTACTTTTTGAAATATTACTGAAAAGTAAAAGCAACTTAAAAACAAATTGGCTTACCAGTTTATCTTAAATCTTTTTAATCCGAAATTGTTAAAACTTTAATTTATCGGAAAATTTTTTAAAAAATAAAAGAATTATTTTTTTTTTTAATATCGAAAAATAGTTTAAAAAATAGATTGGAAATTATTTGACCCCCTAGTACCCTTTCAAAAATTCTGAAAAAATTCTGAAGCTAGATCTACTAAAGACATATCACATACATTTTTTTTATTATAACTTGGGTAAATAGGATTTGTTACATATATATTAAATTTTTTTAAAGCCTAAAAAAATTGAATTTCCCTCCAAAAAATGTTGAATGTTTGAATTTCGCGCAACGAAATTTTAAACATCTTTTCATGCGGCCTAGATATTAATTAGAAAAAAAAACATAAAATCTTTATAATTCAGTAAAACAGTTTCTAAAGCATCTTCAGAAATAAAAAATGGGGAAAAAGCACGTCTTTTTATTGTCAACAAGCTTGGCTGGGTACGATTTGAAAAGTGAAAAGGCCGAACCACCGAACCGAACCAAACCACCAGTTCCATCTTTTAAAATGGGTACATAGAACATAAAAAACTTAAGCATGTACAAAAGTTAGCTTTTATCTGATTTTTATATGGAAAAAACCTAATAAATTTAAATTGAAAAACAAACAAAATTGTTATTGTTAAACCTTATCAGTGCATTTTTGGCAGAGAAAAGTCAAAAAAAGGAAAAATTGACCATTTATTCAAAAACTCATAACTTTGATTCTTTTAAAGTTAGAAAGGTAATCTTTAGGAAAATGATTTTATATAATATGGTGTTTAAATGGGGTAAAGGCAGACGCTGTCCGACAAATGGTGTTTTTTCAAAATCTCAGTTTAAATATTTTGCAGTTATGTTTTGGAAGACTTAAAGTAATAACTGTAATTGTCCGATTTGAACTCAGTAAACGGTTGATTACACTGAAAATTTAATTTTACAACTTTTATATCTTTGATTTCAATATAAATTTGGCGAAATGCTTGAAAAACGGCTTCGAATATTGCGTTGAACGCGTGATCTTGTTCCTGAAACAGGGTGGTAGGTGGTTAAAGCAACCAATTTATATACCCGACCACTTTCTTCTTAAGAAATGCAATAAGTTTGCAACCATAAAGTAGATGATGAACATAATGTCGAAAGCTTTGCAAAGTATTCCAAAAAAAAACCTCTTATGTTTTAAAATTTTTGTTACTTATTTGGAGGCTTCATTTACAGAAGTACCTGGGAAGTACTAGTACTTTTCTTTGATTTTTTGGGTATCAAATTCGTCTTATCACTTTACGCTTTATTTAAGCTTTCTTCTTAAACATTTTTCATCATTTCTAGATCGTCTGCATATAGATCCATCATAATATTTAGATTTTTTTACGCTTTAATAAAAATCCGTGAAATTAAAAGGAAACAAAGGTCATGTTGACAATAAACAAGCAATTGTCATCCATAGCAACTAAGTATTTCAAAAGATACTTTGTATAACCAATATGCCATTAAGGATCCGAAGGCTGGAATCGATTACTTTTTAAAAATAGGATCCGTAATCGTGATTCATTATATAATTTTAAAACGATCTGGAATTGATTACTTTTTGAAAGAATCCGATTCTAAAGAGGAATCGATTCCCAATATTTCTAATTTGAGACAAATCGGTTTATAAATTCCAAAATCTGCAATTTTGAATACGCCATTTCAAATTTCCAAATTTTGACCTAAAGTTTCCAGATTTTGACCTGGCATCCTTAAAAATCCTTATAGCCTGAATCTAAGGCAAATAGGTTTATAATTACCAAAATCCACCATTTTAAATATTTAAATTTTTACCAAAGATACTTAATCGGTATCACATTGATTTTCGGAAATAAAGATAAAGAATTTTAAAACATCTGCTATAAAAATCTTTAAATAAGGAAACACACTCCTTAGGTATGATTTTTAACTAAAATATGTTGTTTTTTAGGTCCAGAGAAACAACATTTAAATAAAACATTTTTTCGTAACCATAGAGTGTGGTATCCAAAAACTAGCATAAATTTTAATTGCATTTGATCTTAAAATTTTTGATTGCTCGATCTTCAAAATTTTTTAATATGTTATTTTTTAGATAACCCTGAGGGACTTCTAAATGGGACATTTTAATATTTCTATTCAGGGTGTCTTACAAAAATAAATATAAAATTTTACTAATTTTTTATTTTGCAAGCAAAAAATTATTAAACGGTACCTGTGAAACTTCCTGTAAAATTACAATAAGATGATAAGTTGCTTGAGCTTAGCTCAAGAATCACATTTTTAAACCTTTGAAAATTTTCCATTGTGTGATATCATGTTGATCTCAGAAATAACATATTTAAATTTAAAGAATATTTACCAACAACTTATTTGACCAAAAGCCACAGAACTTTAAAATAAACTAAAATTATATTTTGCGGCTCGGGCTCCGTGCTAAAATCTTTGACGCTTGCTTTATCATCTGAATTATGTAGTATCAATCGTATCGTAGTTACCATTTGTAAGTATAAAAACTAAAGATGATCCGATAAATAGGAATCGATTCCCTGATTCGATTCCTTTTTCCTTAAAAAAAAGAATAGTGATTCGTATTGGTGATTCGATCAAAATAGACATAACAAATGTACCACTTTTTTAAAGCTCTTTAAAAGATATTTTTAATTGTGATAAAATTTACAGGGTGATTTATTTTAAAAAATCTATTTTAATATTGAACTCAAAAACTTGATTATCAATTTTTTTGCATTCTTTAGTCGTAAAGAACGTAAAAAATCTACGAGTCTGCTAACTTAGACAATTTTGTATTTTGACTAATAACCGATGGCGGACACTTATTTTGAACAACCCTATACTAAGAAATCTAACCAATATAGTGCCTAGTGCTTAAACTTTAAACAGGCTTTTGTGGGCTTTTTGAATTAAACATCTTATCCACAAAAAACCTTTTTCGAGTTGACAAAACGAATCATTTTCTGTGTAGGTTATCGGCACGACACCATTTTCAATCTGTGAAACTTTTATTTATTGGCTTCGCGGGTGTTTTAGAAATTTTCTTTATGTTACACATGGCCAACAATGCTTTTTCAAACCTTAATAAATCAGTTGAAACGACGGGAAACTGAAGTGTGGTATTTTGTACGCCCACAAACCATTGTTAAATGTAATTCGTTTGGTTCTTGTTCGGGATTAATTACAGAAAAGTAAGCAATAAATTTAAAACGAAAAGTACATTTAATTTACTTTTATTTTGTTTTATACAGATGCAGCTGCGTCACATAAGAGTTGAAAAATAAATAGCTTTTATATTTTCTCAGTTGAGAGGTGTTGATAAATGTAAGTGAGTCGTGAGGGTTACAATATAGTTCCATCAAAAATACTTATGTAAAATGAAAACCAAGTTTCTATCCAAAAATCTTGGCCTCTTAAAGTACTTAAAGCCAAGATTAGACCACTTACAGCCGAGTAACAAACTCGTTGTTAAAGCTAACAATGAACTTAACAAGGCACTAGGTTACTTTTTTAAAAAGAAAATGTAATAGATTTAAATAATGAGAATATGTATTAGTCAAAAAGGCATTTATTAATCATTATTAACTCTGATAGACTGCATTAATTAATAATTTAATAGACATGTACAACCTTATGGACAAATCTAAATATACATAAAATTCTTTTTTTTTTAAGAACATATGGATAATATACAGCAGTAAGTAATAAACATTTCTAGAAAAAAAACACAAGTGACATAACTTTCAGTTACTTCCGGTTTAACGGGAAACTGCCTTAACTTAACGATTTTTAAAAGTGATAAAAAAAATATATATTTTTTTTTATCTACGTGTTTATGGTAAGCCAAAAATTAATATTTGTATGCCAATTAATTTAACTAAAATAAAAAACACCCTGTTAATACTTTACACCTAATTAAATTGATTTTTGCAATTTCAAAAAAAAAAGATTTTATTCAAATGGGATTATATGGTTTACCATGTCATTAGAAAAGAATAATTTTAATTTAAAAAATAATAAAAATTAAAACATTTAATGTTAAGACATATATCAAAAAAAAAAAATATATATATATATATATATATATATATATATATATATATATATATATATATATATATATATATATATATATATATATATATATATATATATATATATATATATATATATATATATATATATATATATATATATATATATATATATATATATATATATATATATATATATATATATATATATATATATATATATATATATATATGTTAAAAAAATTTTTTTAAAAAATATTTTTTTTTTTGTTTTTAATTTTTTTTACCCATTTATTTTTCTTTTTTAAAAATAGGTACTTAAAATTTAAATAATGTCCTCCATGAATTTCATTTTATTTCTTTTACTATTTATCTCGTACCTCTTTCTAGAAGTTTATTCATCAAAAGAAATAAATCCGATTTCACAGCAAAACAGGTTTAATTAATCTAGCGAATTGCCTCTACTGGTAATATGTGAACAGTTTTAAAATTCGTACTACATTCACTGACTAAACCTTTATGTGAGCCGTGTTATTAACTTTGTGGTGTACAAATAAAAGTAAGAAACGTTGAAGATTAATGACGAGATCGTGGTAATTTTTTTTTGTATTGTAACGTTCCTGTTTGTTCGTTACAATATAATGTGCTAAAATCAGTCAATACAAATTTGGTCATTTCTTTAAAATAACGTAAGTGGAACTATGTAAAAATCACAGTATGTAGGTACCGAGTGTTCCACTAAGAGAGGTAGTCGGCTATATCTCAAAAAATACTTATAGAATAACTTTCGGGATTTTTTTTTTTTAATAAAAGCGACCAAGAAAAATTGCTGGAAATTATTTTCAAGTCTGTGGGATGGCCGCTAGGGGGCGTAAGGGTAACATCAAAACATAAAAATATACATTTCTCAAAAAAATATCAAATAAAGTGTGTCAATAAGTGGTACTATTTTAATTTTTAATGTTTTCTAAACAAGTAAGCTTTAGGTGTAATTTTTTTCAGTTCTAAAATAAAGTGGTGGGGGAAGGTTATGGTTTAATTTAGAAAAGTGCTAATAACTCCGGTTTGCTTTAACCGAATTTAGTGAACTTGGTCTCGTTTAGAAGAGCATTTTAAGCATTATTTTCAGGTGTAACAACTATTGCTACACTCATTTCACAAACGCCGCTAGAGGGCGTCAAGGTAAAAACTAACTTATTTTACGAAATTTTTTGAAAAATTTAAATACAATGATGAACCTTTTTACATATTTAGATAGAGAAAAAAAATCCCAACAAAACGGCGAGAACTGCAATTTAAAATCTCTTTTCAAAATGAATATATTAGCAAAAATATAAATACGACATAGAGACGTAACGCATTTAACGACACAATGTTTTCTACTAGGCCGATTTCTTTAGGTAAAAATAAATTTATAAATTTTTACAAAATCTAATGACATACTACATAATTTTTACTTATTTTAACCCATTTAACGATATTAGACAACATTAGATAATTACCAACCTATAACTGTAATAATACATCGAGCGTGGTCCTTATCAAGCTAGCTTTGAAAACAAAAGGATGCTGAAATGTCAAAAATCCAACAATTTTTATTTCAAAATATTATTTTTAGTGTTGTGCTACTGTGTTCTTTAAAAATGCCTTTGTTGCTTGAAGAAGCAGTTGATATTATTGCTATTTATTTTGAGTGTCTGCAAAATGCGACTTTAGCTGCAAGGCTGTATGCATTGAGATATCCTCAGAGACGCTGATACGGCAGCAGAATGTTCACTTGTTTAGAAAATCGCTTTCGTACCACGGGAAGTGTTCTTCGCCCCTTACACCGCAGACGCCGTACCCGAAGAAATGAGGAAAATGTCATCAACGTTTTAGCTTATGTAGAGTTTAATCCTCAGCTAAGCGTTCGTGTAGTTTCGAGAGATTTAGGTATTCCTCAGACTTCAGTATTTCGAATATTAAAAAAACACAGGTAATTAGATTATTATTATATTTTAAATTTAACATGCAATTTTTGAACTGAAGTCGGATTTGGATTAACCTATCCCAGACGCAAGCATTAAAAGGATTATAAGGTTATTATTAGATTGTAATAATCCAAAGTAATTTTTTTCTTAGGTTGCATCCATATCACATTGTGCTACACCAAGCTTTGATCATTGCAGACTACGACAAAAGGTTAGACTACTGTCATTGGATGAAAAATATGATAGCGGGAGACAGAAACCTTTTATCTCGAATTCTTTGGACTGACGAAGCAACCTTTCATAGTGACCGTGGAGTTAATACACACAATATGCACTACTGGTCAAAAACTTATTCTCGCTGAATGCAAGAGGTGCAACAACAAGGAAGGTGGAGCGTAAATGTTTGGGGCGGTATTCTTGGCAGTGAAATAATCGGTCCATTTATTTGGGATGAGCCTCTTAGAAAGAAACATATTTGAATTTTCTGGACAATCACTTGCCACTTTTTTACAAGATGTGCCGTTACAGACCTGACGAACAATGTTTTTCCAAAACGATGGCTGTCCAGCCCATTTCGCAGTAAACGTCCGTAGATTCCTTGATCGGACATTTCCTGATAGGTGGATTGGAAGAGGTAGCCTATTTTTGTGGCCTGCAGGGTACCTATTGTTTAGGTATAACTACAAGTAAAAGGCAAATAGTAAAGTTTTTTATTATCGTATCAATACTATTTTCAGTGGGTAATTACATAGAATTTTCCTTATGTTTTTGTTGCAGATCTCCCGACTTGACCTGCCTTGATTTCTATTTGTGGCGCAGACTAAAAGGTCTTGTTTTCTGTACGAGACACACGACAAGGGAAAATATAAATTTAAAAAAACAGAGACGCTATTCGGAGCATATCAAGAGCAGAAGTGGAGATAGCGTCTTATCAACAAAGCAAAATTTTGGGAAAAAATTTTCAGAATTATGGGAGGCAGCTTGAACATTAGCGACGTCATTGAGTTTTTTTTTGGGTTTTGTCACGGTTTTTTTTTTTTACGTTTTTTTTAATTCTAGTTTGTTTCCTTAATGCAGGTCGGTTTTCATTTTTTTTTTTTATTTAAAAAAGGTAAATTTGATTGTAATTGCGGGTTATTCTGTTTTTCATCGATTTGGTATCCACCATGCTTTACGGTTTTCCCCCGTATTTATGTACAAAAAAAAATTTTAAGCGTGGGTGGCAACTCGTGAAGATGGCAATTCAGAGGCGAAAAATTCCTAGATTAGAGCGACCCTTTTTCCCCTTTTTTTTTAAAAAGGAAAAGGGCCAACGGCCTGTTCACCACGTTCTTCAAGGCGAGAACGGAGAATTTGCAGCGACTGGTATTCAGGCCATTTTTGGATTTGTGCTGCAAATTTCCCAAAAATTTTCCCGTTTAAGTTCCTTTTTTTGGTAATTTTGTTGATTTCGGGTTTCTGGCTTTTGGGGGAAAAACTGTTTTCGGAGGTGACGCCGGGGGGATCACGGTTGGGGAAAATAAACATTTGGGTTTTCGTAGGGCCAATTCGGGGCCTTAATTTTTTTAAAGGTTTTTTTTTTGGTTTGGAGAGGCCATCAATTTGGGGAAGTTTGGGACGAAAGGGGCCAACGAAGTGTTGTTTGTTGTTTTGGCACCACCCTTTCCTTAGGGTGGCAACCTGCCCTTGGATTCAAAAAAAAAACAAAAAAAATTAAACTAAAATTTTTTTAACACATTTCGAAAAATTTGGACTCTCCTTTTAAATTTTTACCATATTTTATAAATTATTTGGGGCCCTTTCTTGTATTTTTTTTTTATTTTTTTTTTGTAAATCTTAATTTTTTATTGGTTTTAAATGGGACCTGGTCACAAATTTTTTAAAAAAATTAAGGGTAAAATTTTTTATATTTATATTTTAAAATTGTAGACTTATATTTAAATTTTTTTTTTTCTCAGTAAAAATTTTTTTTTTTAACATTATTGCGCTTCCCCATTTCATTTTTATTAAAAAATTTTTTTTTTGTAAATTTTAAAAAAAAATTTTTACATAGCCGTGCGTTCACCTTTTTTTTTTTGAAATTTTTTTGTAAATTTAAATTAAAAATTTAGAATAAATTATATTAACTAGTTGTTTTAAATATAGGTTTTTTTGGGGCTCGTTTAGTGTCCCTTTTCAATGTTAATTTTTTGTTTTTTTTTTTTTTGAGGGTGTGTTGGAGAGTTCCCAATTTTAAATTTTTGAAGGCTTCCCGGAAAAAAGGTGGCGCCCAGTTTAACCCCTACTCTCCGGCAAGGTTAGGTTTTTTGCAGCTTTCTGCACCACCTTCTTTTTTTAGCCTTTTTTTTTATTTGATTTTAAATTTTTAAATTTAAAAAAAAAATAATAATAATAATAATAAAAAATTTTTTTTTAAAGGGCCCCGCCAAGGCCCCAAAAAATTGGGGTTTTTAGGTAAAACACTTTGGGCAAAGCAACTGCGTGACAAATTTGATTTGGCTACACCAAGTTTGTTTTAAATCCCTTTTTTTTTGTTTTCCCCCACGTGGGCGCCAAATTTGCCCCCAGTTGCTTTACCCAAGTGTTTTCCCTAAAACATTTTCCCAAAATTTTTTATTTGGCGTTGGCAGCCTTTAAAAAAATTTATTATTATTTTTTTTTTTTTTTTTTTTTTTAATTAAAATTAATATCAAATAAAAACAAAAAAGTAAAGTTAATGAGTAGCAGAGAAGCGTGAAAAATGCCAAACCCTTTTTTCCGGAGAAAAGGGGAGTTTTGGGCCACCAAAGGGGTTCCAAGAAAAGGGAACCTTTCAAACTCCCTAAAGATAAGAAAAATTTTCTAAAAATATTAACATTAAAAAAAAAACGGGAAAATAAAACACTTTAAAAAACAACAGTTAATATTTTATTCTAAATTTGTAATTTAAAGCAAAAAAAATTAAATTTAAAAAAAAGGGTTTGGGAGGGGTGAAATGTAAAAAAAAAAATTTTAAAATTAAAAAAAAATTTATATAAAAAATGAAATGGTAAGCGCTTAAAAATGTTAAAAAAAAAATTTTTACTGAGAAAAAAAAAATTATAAATATAAGTCTACAATTTATTATATGAAATATAAAAAAAAAATATAAATCCCCAATTTTTAAAGTGCAAACCTTTAAAAAAAGAAAATTGTTTTTTAAAAAAAAAATTACAATAAAAAAACAAGAAAGGGCCGCAAATAATTTATAACAATATGGTAAAAATTTAAAAAAGGAGAGTCCAAAATTTTTCAAAAATTTTAAAAAATTGTTGTAAGTTAATTTTTTTTTTGCCTGTTTTGTTGAATCCAAGGGGGGTTACCCACCTTAAAGGGATGGTGTCCCAACAAACAACACATTAAATTTTGGATCTCTGACCGTCCCAAGAAAACTTTTCCCCAAAATTTTCCCCAAAAAAAAGAAAACCTTTTTTTAAATAAAAAAATGGCCCCAAAAACCCAAAAAGCCCCCATTTTTTAAAATTTTTCCCAAACACCGAAACCAGTCAACAAAAAACCCAAAAACCCCAAAACAAACGGGAAAAATTTTTAAAAAAATTTTTCAGACAAAACCCCTAAAATGGCCTGAATACCAGTCGCTGAAATTTTTCCGCCGAAAATGGGGGAAAAGACATGGCGTTCCCCTTTTCCTTCCAAAAAAAACAGATTTTCCGATCTTTTAATTTTTCGCCTCTGAATTGGAAAGTTTTACATTTTACCCCCCCACGCCCAAATAACAATGTTAATTTTTTAAATAAAATCAGGGAAAACAACGTAAAGCAAAGTGGATACCAAAACGTAGAAAAAGAATCCCCCAATTAAATCAAATTTGGAGCCTTTGCCCCAAAAATCCAAAAAATGAAAACCGACCCCCATTAAGGGGAAAAAATAGATTATTAAAAAAACGGGGAAAAAAAACTAACCTGACATTTTCAAAACTTACTTAATAAAGAATCACACGCTCAATGGATTATTACATTATCGGTTGGTAATTATCTAATTTATCGTTAAATGGGTTAAAATAAGTAAAAATTATCATTGTCATATAATATCATGTCATTAGATTTTGTAAAAATTTATAAATTTAATTTTACCTAAGGAAATCCCTAGTAAAAACATTGTGTTGTTAAATGCGTTACGTTTCTATGTCGTAGTTATATTTTGCTGATATATTTCGTTTGGAAAGAGATCTAAAAATTCGGTTTTTACCGTTTGGTTGGGATTTTTTTCTCTATCTAAGTATTTAAAAAGGATATATATTTTATTTAAATTTTTAAAAAAAAATTTTGTAATCTAAGTTAGTTTTTTTCCCTTTACGCCCTTAGCGGCGTTTGTGAGATGAGTGTAGCAATATTTATACACCTGAAAATAATCTTAAATGCTCTTTTTAAAAAAGACCAAGTTTTTAAAAAGGTTAAAAAACCGGGTTATTAGCACTTTTCTAAAAATTTAAATTTACCTTCCCCACTACTTTATTTTAGAACTGACAAAAATTACACATGAAGCTTCTTTGTTTAGAACATATTAAAGATTAAAATAGTACCATTATTGACACACTTTTTTTTTTTTTGAGAAATGTATATTTTTATGTTTTGACGTTACCCTCCCCCCTAGCGGCCATCCCACAGACTTGAAAATAATTTCCAGCAATTTCCTTTTGGGCCCCTTTTTTCCAAAAATTTTTTCCCGAAATTATACCATTATAGTTTCTGAGATATAGCCGACTATCTCTCTTATGGAAACCCCTACATAAAAATACAACTTTTCGTATAAATCTTAGTTTATTAAAATTTACAAAAAGAGACGACGACGATCGAAACTCATATTTTTCAACAGAACACATGTAGCCAGAACAATCGTAAATTTCATAAATTAATACCAATCCTTTTCGGCCCTTAAGGTCGCCAAAATATCTTTTAAATTTTAAAAAAAAAAACCCCTACTTTTTTTTGCATACTTGGTTTCCAAGGGTTTTGTTGTATATAGTTTATATATATTATATATATATATATATATATATATATATATATATATATATATATATATATTATATATATATATATATATATATATATATATATATATATATATATATATAT
>JAHBCN010021211.1:0-14341 GCA_019359885.1 Listronotus oregonensis | reverse complement strand
GATTAAGAAACCAAAAATCTAATTTATTTTTAAACAAATGGTATTGTCTCGAAAGTTTCCTCCCTCCGATTTTGATCAAATTTGGTATACAGGGGTTTTTGGGGCGCTGATTACAAATAAAAAAAAATATCTTTTCGGCAACGTTTCGTTTCGAGATCTTCATATCAAAGTTGAAAATTAAACTAACCTCATTTTCCTATATTCTCCCTTTTTTGTACACAATTCTTGATTTTTACACTAAATGGCACACGATATTTTATAAACACCTTTTAAAACCTTGTATTTTTATTTTTTTACATCTTTTTCCATTAAATTTGTGAACTTTTTAAGTTTAAAGGCAGCAGCCATATTTGCTTAAAAAATAAAATGTAAAAAGGTGTAAAATAAACAAAAAAAAATTTTTTAAAAGGTGTTTGTGAAATATTTTGAAAGTTAAAAATCAGATTTTGTGCAAAAAAAGGAGGAATAGTGTAAATAAGGTTAGTTTGATTTTAAAGGTGATGAATTCTCGAAAAACAAAATTCCGAAAGATTTGTAATCAGCGCCCCAAAAAACCTAAAAACTTCCTTTCATTCAATTAGAGGGACCTGTATATATTAAAATTTCCTGGTCTGCCCAGTAATCAATAATTTTGATCCTTTAAAAGAGTTTAAATTATTAAATGAAATAAAAGTACCTTAATGTTAACCTTTTTTTTTATAATCCACAGAAATACACAAACATTGTGGAAATCTCTAAAAGATAGTTAAGATTGCCTTACTTTTCTCACTAATATTTCCTATAAATTTTCATTTTCCATTATTTAATTGATAAATTATTATTTATTCGGTTACCTAACTTACGTTTTATAAGAACACCTAATTTAAATATAAAAAAATTACCTAAAGTTAAAAGACGGGTATTTAACCCTTGGTTTGCAAGACAAAACCATACAACCTCTAGTCATTTTTTACGATATTATAAGTAACAAACAATAAACACAAAATTATAGTCACAATTTAATAAACACTAATCACTAAAATAAGAAAGGTTTTGATCAATCCAAAAAACCGTACTCCGGCTCTCATAAAATTATAATGTGTTGGCTAACTTTACACTGATTTATCAGTGTGTAAGTAGGCAACACATTAAATTATTTCGTGGAATTTTGTGATTGCGCAGAATCGGCGGGGCCAACTCTGACAGTTATTTTCATACTGGGCTGATCGAATGGGCCATAGCATTGGGCTTCCCTACACCTTTAAACATCCTTGAGCCGAGCGAATGCAAAATTGCGCGTAAAAATAAGCATTTTTAGTCTGTATGATATATACTATTTTTTCTCCAACCAAGTCAAAATTAATACATTTAGTTATTCAAATGTTTTTTTTAATTCTAGGATTAAAAGTGTTGCTAAGCAACGAGCACATTTTTGTACGGTATGAGAATTGATAGCTTTTGCACCTGAAAATAGTACAAAAATGTCAACTATTTTTGACGATTGGAGAAAAACAATATTAATTTAAAAGAAACTTTAGAGAGCCCCGCTCCCCAAGGCATAAGGCTTATTTAAAATTAGAGGTCCTGCTAAAGTTGGTAAAAGCATTTTTTTAACTTGAGACAGTCCACGAAGGCTACGGCCTAAGTACTAACGTACCGTGGGTGTCTGAAGTAAGAGGGAGTTTATTTACACGAGACTTAAATAAAAAAAACTTGGGCCGGCCTCAATAAGGAACGACGGGGGGCATTGGCAGAGGCATTGGTTTTCCGGGCCCGGGGGGATACCCCCAAAAACAAAGACTGCCTATTGGTTTCTAGAGTGGGGGCATTTTTAAATTTTTGGAAAACAAGGATTTTTGGTAAAAAAGAAAAAATTTTTTTAAACTAAGGGGCCCCAGGGGGCCCACCCACGCGCATTTAACTTTTAAAAAGTAAAAAAGAAAAGTTTTTTTCGAAAATTCCCAAAACCATCTTGAAAAATTTAAATACAAAACGTCGATTAAAAAAAAAAAGGGGGAAACTTTTTGGGGCCCAAATCCCAAAAATAAAAAGAATTAGGGTGGAAGACTGTAGGAAGGGAGTTTGTTAAGAAGGCCATTATGCTGGACCTGATCGAAAACTCAAGGGGCCTATTTCAGTTGTGTGAGACAAAGGAAAGTAGATCAGCTGGAGATCTTCTGTGATAAAATCCATAAAGTCTGTATGTAAATTTTGTGTTTTTCCAAATACTCTAAGATTCCTATGTTAATGAATTTTTCCATTACCTTACAAATAACGGAAAGAAAAGAAATAGGTCTATAGTTAGAAGAGATAATTTTGCATCATTTCCTTGGAACAGATTGCACACGTGCAACTTTTAGGCTCTCCGGAAAAATGCCTGAGTAGTAAGAGATTCAAAAGAGGCGAGTTAAGATGGGTGCAAGCTCAGGAACACATTTTTTGAAGACGATTGCTGGTATGCCGTCCAGTCCAGACGATTTTTTGGTATTAAGGAAGAAAGGATACGCTTAATCTGTTTGACTTTAAAAATGATATCGGACATTTTATGAGGTGTAGTGGCAACGGTTGGTAGAGGAAGATAAACGGGAGGATCGAGGGTAGAATTGGCAGCAAATTGTTGTGCAAATAGTTCGGCTTTATCTTTGGAGGTAAAAACAACAGTATTTTCAAAGTTTAGGGATGGAAAAGAATTTGTGCAAAAGTTTTGATTAATGTTTTTGAAAGGACCAAAAGGATTTACTACCATTCAAGCAAGAGAGGACTTTATCTTCTTGGAGTTCTTTCTATGAGTGTACCTAATAAGATAAGATGACGTCATAAAATTATTTAAAATTTGTTTACTTTGTTTAAGCTGAATTTTCTAAGTTAACAAAATTTTATATATTTTCAGCAACAAATTAAAATTTTAAATATTAAAGCTAGAGATCTGGGAGTTAGGAGTTTTTTATCGAAAATTTTCTTCTTTTAAGGATCTTTTTTGTAATTTGTTTTTAATTTTTATTTGCAAAAAAACGACATGACACATTTCTCAGAATTGCATTCCGCGTCAAATGAGCCATCGCTCATTTTTTTTGTACCCTACTATTTTTCTCGCAAAAAAGCTCACTTTTTAACTAGACTATAATAAGTTTATTCAAGGTAACAAAAAGTTTCAACTATCTAACTTTTTTATCGTTACATATTTTATACAAGAGGCCCATTAATGACAGATGACTTATGCTACCTTCTTTCAATAACTAGTCAGTAAAGAATAAATTTACTTCAGTCGTTTTTTTCTCAGAGTCTTTGTTACACTTTATCGTATCATTTATAAATTTTATCTTTCCCAATGTTACCCCGCTAATATCCCATGCCGACCGTAAAAAAGATAACATTCCGACCCAAATTCTCCTCGTTTTATCAGAAAGCCGCCCTGCCACTCTCACAAAAGATCCGCGGGTTATCCAGAAATTGCTGAAAAGCCCGCTTTTCAAAAATGAATGGGAGTTCTGTGTCAGTAAGCCGCGTTTGCTCTGCGGGCTGCCTGGAAAATTTGAAAAGGGGTAAAAACTAATAAAAAATATGTATTAAGTGCTCTTTTGTTAATATTTGCGTGGTTTTTAATATTAAAATACTGTATGGATTTTGTATAAAGCGATTTTAATAAAGTTTTTTGCGGAAAAGAAAATATATTTAGTATATTTGGATGCGGGAATGGTTGCGTCCCTCGTTTTGCTGGATTTTTCGAAAGCTTTCGACACTTTAAACCATGAGCTGCTTTGTGCCAAGCTTGCCCACTACGGGTTTGATGACATTGCGGAAAAATTTTTTTGGAGTCCTACCTTTCCAAAAAGGTCACAGAGTCTAGTGCTGCGGGGCCAAATTCATCTTTGTTGCCTGTAGTATCAGGTGTACCCAAGGTCTGGGTCCCTTCTGTTTTTGATATACTCGGCGAATTTTGAAACTTATAGAGATTGGTTCTTATAAAACCCTTATGCTGATGATATTCAGTTAAAATATAGTTTTCTCCCTTATGAACATCATATTGCTAGTATAACATGAACAGAGAGCTAAATATTATAAATGATCTATCAAGGAAACACAACCTTTATTGAACCCAAAAAGTCACAGGTTCTCTATTTGGTGGGTCAAGGCTGTTCGCCTTAGCGAAAGGTGAACATAAATATTAATGGACAAACTGTGTCGGAGGTAAAATCAGCGAAATCGTTAGGGTCGTAATAGATGGTGGCCCAAATTTGATGAACATGTTAACTCCCTCATCGAAAGGCTTCTGCAATTTGGGGAATTATATATCCCAATCGGGAGATTCTGTCCAAAAAACTTAAAGTCATGTTTTGAAACCCTGGTACTTTCATTTTTTAATTACTGTTCATTCGTTTATGGTCCGTTTTTGACTCTGCATATCGGCGGAAGGATTCAACGGGTTCAAAATTCATGTTGTCGTCTTGTGTGTTCCCTGCGCAAATTTGATCATGTATCAGAAAGTATCAGGGATTTGAAATGGCTAAATATGGCAAATAGAAGACGGTTGTAGTTTGCCGTTTTCTTGCATAAAATTATGACCTCTGGCATCCCTGACAACCTGCGCGCAAAACTAATAGTACGCAACACCCTCCATGATAGAACTATACGCAATGGAAGTATGTTGGCGGTACCGATATATTTGACGACTTTGTTTCGGAGTGGTTTTACTTATCACCTTATCAGGCTACAAATCTCTATAATAAATTACCAAATGATATTAAATCTTTGAGTGTTGAGGCTTTTAGAAGGAGATACCGAGCTAGGGTTTCAATCACAGTAGTTTTAGGCATCCGCATATTGTTCTTTAGTTGCTTGAATGTGTGTGTTTAAGTGTGTGTATTTGAGCATTTCTTAAATTTACTTATATAATCTTATTTTTATTTATTAGTTATATTTTTAATCTGTTTCCCATTTTTTCTTTATTATTGTGAGAACTCCAGCCTGTTGGGGGTTTTATGGTGGAGTGGGGATTACTAATTGGCTAAATATCGCCCTAATATGGTTGGCTGTGATAGGGTTAATTTACAAATCTCATCTTATAGATGTAATATACCTAACTGTGTTATTATAACCTTATCACCTAATAAAAGACGATTATTTTATTATTATTATTAATATTATTATAACCGACCACAAATTTTGTATTCATTTTTTTTTAGATCAAACTTTACAGAGCAGGGTAGGAATCGAATTCTTTTGGAATTGAATCCAGGAATCGATTCGCTTTTAAAGATCCAAAGTTGGAATCGATAACTTTTATAGTCTGTCTCAAAGTATATCGTTATGGCTTTTGACGGACCATACCCCAATAAACCTATAACTATTTTATTACCTATTGTTATTGGGTAAACCGTTCATAAAGGGCAGGGTGGGCCAAATTTTTTCTTAGTATTAACCATTAGGCATATAAATATTTTGGCTAATATTTTAGTGGCAGTGTTGAATAACCGTTTTTACTGTGCGTTTCGAAAAAGTTGTTTCAAAGAAATATAACTATGTCGGGGTCGAAATCATTTGTCATTAGATGCAAAACAGGTTGTGAAAAATGTGTATGAAACTTTAATCAGTAAGGGGCTAATTAAACAAGAAGATTTAAAATAAACCTGTCCTTACAAAAACTCAATTACATCGATAAGGGATATTATTATTAGTGAATAATTGAACAAAAGAAAAAAACCTAGTGATTTTCAATCTTACCGTATAGACAATAGTGATCAGGACCTAATAAGAAGGAAAATATATTGTCTTTATGAAACCGGAGTTATTCCTACCTTAGAGTTGTTTGTAAAATGGGATTTAAATGCCGCAAAATTGACAAAAGAGAAGTAGTAATGGAATCGCACAGATTACGCACTTGGAGATTTAATTACCTTTAAAAATTAAAAGATATAGGTTAGAAAACAGATCCCTAATTTACCTTGATAAAAAATGGTTCGATAAAACACGACACAGTTACCAAAGGATGGGTTGATTCCAGTCAAAACTGTCAGACGAAAGCCCTTAAATAAAAAAAAAACGCATTACCATAATACACGCTGGTTCAGAAGACGGATTTGTCCCAAACTGCTTGCTGTTGTCTGCAAAGAATATTAAGGATTCTAGCTTGGATTATCATAAGGATACAAGTGCAGAACTTTTTGAAAACTGGTTTCAAAATTATCTTTTAAAAAATATTCCAAACAACAGTGTTATTGTCATGGATAACGCAAGCTACCACAGCCGTCTGCTACACAAAGCACCAGCTTCATCAAGTTCAAAAACTGAATTGAAAACTAAATTCATATGCAATTAAAAAAAATATGTATGTGATAATTTGGCTGAACAGGCTAAGCATACTATCTTACGGCTTCCTCCGTGTCACTGTATATTTAACCTCATAGAGCTTTTGTGGAACCAAGTAAAATCAAAGATCAGAGCAGAAAATGTAACACCTACTTTAAGTCCCAGTGTTATAAATTTGATAAAAAATGTAATTACTAACATACCAGTTGAGAGCTGGAAAAATTCACTACAGCACATTATAAAAATTGAGGACTTTAACATTTCTATCCAAAACAACATAAATCCTATTGTAATTAATCTCAATGATGACTCTGATAGTGAAACAGAATTAGATTTAGATATTTAAATTAAAAATGTAATTATGTATAGATAATACAGTTATAAATTTATTAAAACTTTGCATATATTTAATTTCTTAATGTAATTTTAAGATTATACTTACCTAAATAAACAATAAATTATAAATCTTTACATTATTAAAGTCCGTCCCTAATGTTCTGTCCTTTAATACCTACCGATCCGCAGTTTTATTGCTGTCGGCAAGTATAATCCATAAATGAAGGCAAGAGCTAACACGGTATACTTTGAGACAGATTATACCCTTCTAACTATTTTTTGCAAAAAAACTCACTTCTTGGCTGGACTATAATAAGTTTATTAAAGGTAACGGAAAGTTCTTCCTCTCTGACTTTTTTATTGTTACAAATTTCATGCAAGAAGCCGAATTAATGATAGATGACTTATGCTACCTTCTTTCAATAACTAGTCAGTAAAGAATAAGTTTACTTCATTCATTTTTTTCTCAGAGTCTTTGTTACACTTTATCGAATCATTTATAAATTTTATCTTTCCCAATGTTACCCCGCTAATATCCCATGCCGACCGTAAAAAAGATAACATTCCGACCCAGAATTCTCGCTCGTTTTTATCAGAAAGCCGCCCTGCCACTCTCACAAAAGATCCGCGGGTTATCCAGAAATTGCTGAAAAGCCCGCTTTTCAAAAATGAATGGGAGTTCTGTGTCAGTAAGCCGCGTTTGCTCTGCGGGCTGCCTGGAAAATTTGAAAAGGGGTAAAAACTAATAAAAAATATGTATTAAGTGCTCTTTTGTTGATATTTGCGTGGATTTTAATATTAAAATACTGTATGGATTTTGTATAAAGCGATTTTAATAAAGTTTTTTGCGAAAAAGAGAAAATATTTAGTATAACCAACCAAAAATTTTGTTTTTAATTTTTTTAAATTACGATCCGATCCGAAGGCTGGAATCGATAACTTTTTAAAAATAGGATCCGCAATCCGGATTCGTTATATAATTTTAAAATGATCCGGAATCCATTCCTTCTTAAAAGGATCCGATTCCAAAAGAAATCGATTCCTTATATTTCTAATTTGAGACAAATTGGTTTATAAATGCCAAAATCCACCATTTTAAATACGCCATTTCAAATTTTCAAATTTTGACCTAAGATTATTAATTTCCAAATTTTGACCTAATACCCCCAAAATCCGCTATTTTAAACCTTCCATTTTAAATTTCCAAATTTTTACCTAAGATTTTAATTGGCATCACATTGATTTTCCGAAATAAGAATGAAGAATGTTAAAACACATGCTTATTAAAGTCTTTAAATAAGGAAAACACCTAACCTGTATATTTAACCAAAATTTGTCGTTTTTCAGGTCCAGAGAAACAACATCTAAATGAAACATTATTTTTCTTAAGCACGGAATGTGGTATCTTCAAGGAAGTTTAAAGGTGTATGGAAGCCCAATACTGTAGAACAAAATTGTCCAGGCGTGCAGGGCAGCGGGAATCGGGGGATTGGCCCCGCGGAGTTTGCGCAATGAATAGTAGGTCAGAGCCGGACTTCCATAATTCTTTGTTACTATCTATAAAGTTGACATCATCAAATGTCAAATTCAAGCATTCACTGCTTTTTTTATTTTTTGCACAAAATTGTTGGTTATTAAACGATACTACCATAGAATATTTAAAATTATTGTGTAGTATTGGATTTTATATCATCTGATATAATATGGAAAGAATAGATGGCGCCACTTTACAGTCTTCTATTTAAATGGTCGATATTTTTGGGAGTTTTGTATTTTTACCAAAAATCTTAGTAAATAAATAAAAACACGATTTTTTAAAAATAAATTTCAAACATTGTATGATAGTTTTATGTACTTATCACCAATTTTGTGATAAAAGAACTGCAAGATAGTGTAAATGAGTTTAATCTTATCCTAAGATTGTGGTTATACATTAAAAAGTGAAAATTTTTATAACTGCTTTTTAGGCATATACTTTTCACTAATAACAAACATTCATGAGACAGAATAACAGAGGTTAATAATGTTTAGTAACCTTTGGTACCTAGGTATCCATTGTAACAGTAACCGTTAAATATTATGTGTCTACAGTATGACGAGCTTAAAAAGTTGATAATGTAAGAATAGGAAACTAAAAATCCAATTTCTTTTTAAACAAATACAGAAGAAGCAAAAAGGAACTGTAATATAAAATTGTACTTTCTTTCATTTAATTAGAGTTACCTGTATATATTTATAATTGATATATAATTATATTCATAATTGATATATTATTATTTATTCGGTTACCTAACGTTACGTCTCATAAGAAGCACCTAATTTAAATATAAGAAATACTTACCTAAAGTAAAAAATGCCGGGTATGTTACCCTTAGATTTGCAAGACAAAACCATACAACCTCTAGTCATTTTGTTACGACATTATAAGTAACAAACAATAAACACAAAATTATAGTCACAATTTAATAAACACTAATCACTAAAATAAGAAGGTTTTTATCAATCCAAAAAACTTCTGCAACCACAAAATATAATCACACAAAGCAAAACAATCAAAACTAATACGGCTCTCATAACAGTGTAATGTGTTGTCTAACTACACACTGATTTATCAGTGTGTAAGTAGGCAACACATTAAATTATTTCGTGGAATTTTGTTATTGCGCAGAATCGGCGGGGCCAACTCGGACAGTTATTTTCATACTGGGCTGGACATTTTTTGATGGAATGCGCCATAGCATTGGGCTTCCATACACCTTTAAACTTCCTTGGGTATCTTATCTTAAATGTTTTGATTGCTCGATTTTCATAGTTTTTTAATATGTTATCTTTCAAATCACCCTGAAAGACTTTTAAATGGGACATTTTAGTATTTCTATTCAGGGTGTCTTACAACAATGAATTTAAAATTTTAATACATTTTTTTATTCCACAAGCAGCGAATTATTAAACGGTACTTGTAAAACTTTCTGTAAAGTAACAATAAGATGTCCCATTTATAGGTTGCTTAAGGTTATTTCAAGAATCACATTTAAAAGCCTTATGAAGATCTAGCATCGCAAGTTTTGGAATAGAGTTCAAAAAAATGTTCCATTTAAGGGTGATTTTATGTTGATCTCAGAACTAACATATTTAAATTTAAATAATATTTACTAAAAACAAATTTAGGTAAGAAGAGTTACAACAATTTAAAATGTGGCAAAAATTACATATATTCCGCAGTTCGGCCGTGCTAAAATCTTTGACGCTTCATTTATCATCTGGATTATGTAGTATCATTCGTATCGCATTTGTAAGTATAAAAACTAAAGATGATCCGGATTCGTAATCCGATAAATAGAAATTGATTTCCTGAATTCGATTCCTTTTTCCCTTAAAAAAGGAATCGTGGTTCGTATTGGTGATTAGTGATGAGCAAAGCAAGACCAAGACCAAGACCAGGCTAGGTTTGGCTTGGTCTTGCAAGTCTGGTCTTGGTCTTGGTCTTGCAAGCCAAAAAAAGGTCTTGGTCTTGGTCTTGGTCTTGCACCACCCCGTCTTGTTTTCTTGGTCTTTGGGTCTTGCTGGTCTTGCTTTTTTTAGTAGTAATAATTTAATCTAAGCAATCTTAAATAAAATATATGTTTTTTAATACTTAAAAATAAATAAAGATAAAGACTATATTTTTTTGCTTCAAAATTTTAAAATATACCAATTTTAACCTTACATGTACATTTAAATTATTCATTTTTAATTAAATTGAGACGCAACCTGCTTTTATACATTAAGTGGCATATAGAAACATTTTAGTGATAAGAATTTTTTAAATTTTCTTTAAAGAAGCATATAAAATTAATGCAAATACAAAACTGTGTACTGTTGGGGCAAAAAAAGACTTTTAATTTCAACCAGATGTGAAATTTCCATGAAAATGATTCTTTTTTTAAAATCAGAAACCAAGAAAGCTTTTAAGTTCAAATAAACTTTTTATTTTCAAATTAGTCAAACGTTTGCCGTAAACAAATTTTGGGTATCTTCGAAACCGTTTATAATGGTGAAAAACTTAATATACAAAAAAATTATAGAATAAAAGGCGTAAAATGTAAAATTTATTTTCTATTTTAGAATTTTTTAAAGAATTTACTACCATAAAAAAAATTTCTCATTTTTAGCTTTTAACCTTTAAAAAAAAATTATGGCAAAATTAAAAAAAAACGCTTCCGTATATTATGCTGGAAATTCTTAAACTGTCATATAGCTACAATGTCAGTACATGTTTTTAAACATCATTTTCGGTTTTGACCAAAATCCATTATACTTTTGTCATTGTTTTACTTTTCCGTCTAAAACTGAAAGTGAAATTTAAAATCCATTTATATAAAAAGTATTCCTATATGACATGACAAATATATTTTTATTAAATCATTACTTTTACATTTATATCTTAGATTTAGGAGTACCTTTATACTTTTAATGTAGCACAAAAATAATGGATTTCTGATTTTGGAAATTTTTGACCCACCTATGGCATACTAGATACTAATTTAAAAAAAATTAGGAATAGGATGTAATTTTTTAGCTTCTATAACTTTTGTACTAGTTTTTCTTTCGTAAACGGTTTTGAAGATATCGAGCTTTGTCGAGCCATTAAGTCACAACCTATTATTTTTGAAACATGTTATTGAATTTTACTGTTATGTTGATAATGTTATAAAAGAACAAAGTTATCGATTTAATTATTATTTTATTAAAAAAACCTGTTCTCATAAAATAATCGCTTTTTTAGGCAGTTCTTGACACATTTTTTGTTTCCATATTGTTAATAATTTAAAAACAAAGCAAATTTAGTCAATTGGCAACAATATATATATATATATATATATATATTATATATTTTATATATATATATATATATATATATATATATATATATATATATATATATAACGTTACTTTTCACTAGGACAGCATTTAATTGTTTTTTTTTTAAATTAAAATACAAAATTCGGATTATATCATCATGATAATTTTTAAGTAAATATATGTACTAAAAATAATTATGCTAATATTTGTTGTTTAGATTTTTGTTTAACTCTCGTGATACATTTGCCTTGTTGGTGTATATCAGCACGCAACGAATTTTTATGAATACACGAATAATATTAAAAAAGTTAAATCCATCTTTTGACACGCGTTAACAGGATAACAGAAATAAAATAACTTTTTTGGGGAAGCAATTGTTTGGCGAATTACATTAAAAGTTTCAAAAAGTATGACAACAAAAACACATTTGAAAATGTTTTAAAAAAGTTTTTTTTTATATATTTTAATATTTAAGCATCCGTCATATTTCCACATTATCCCCGGCTTTTTCTTCCGTGAACCAGATATTTTCCTAAAAATCCAAAAGTTTGCAATAATAAATTATTGTTTTTCTAGTTTGGAGATACACAACGCACAAATTTTTTTTTGCATTTCAAAAAACTGATTCTAAGACCTTCTTAATCAAGTTCTTGGACTCTAACTAGGTTAGAATCCGAAGTACTGGGTTCACATCACTCCTCATTTTTTGTTTTGATTCAGGATCATGGTGGTAGACCCAAGTCTTATCCTTAGTGACAAAATTTTTGTCCTTTCTAAAACGCATCAAATATTATTGAGGAGGCCGCATTTGAATATTTTTTTGTTCAGCCGAAATACTGTTCACACTGCCCAACGAAATTTCTAACTCAAGTAACAATTAAGGAGCCCGGAGCAATTTCCTGCTAAATTGAGTTACTTATATGGAGATATACTTGTTTACATTCCGCATTAATGGTGCAAAAACAGGGCATTTCCTGTCTACCGTTACTTAGTTATATTAATTTTGGAGATGTCTGAAATATTTTACTGTTGTACCAGATTTTTCCTGGAGATACCCTTTTCTTGCACCATACTAATTTTCAGTTTTGGCATAATACTATACACCAAAAGATGCATTTTGAAACCAAAAAAAATTTAATTATGTGATGGAACTTGCAAAAGAATGTGTCTCACAAAATGATATGTGGTATTATAATAATACAGAACAGACACAACACGAAGCTGACGCAGTTCAAGCAGAAAACGCAGACTCTGACTATTTCCATTATAGTGACTCTGAATAATACAGAAAATTTTAAATCAGTTTTTAATGTAAATGCGCAAATAATATGTTTTAACTATTATTCCTTGTATATTATCAACTTCATGTCAGCTATGTTTTTTTTATTAAACACTTGATAAACCAATTTGCTGATTATTTTTTAACTGTCTTAGGGAAAATTTAAATGATATTATTCGATTGTTTTAATAATAACAATTTATTTAATATTATTCTAATTAACAAACATGAGGCAAAAACACAGAAAAAAAAAAGTAAATCTCGGGATTAATTATTATTATTTTTTTCTAAAAATAAAAAACAAATCCTTCAGCTTAACTTCCTTTATTAAGGCAAGAGTCAAAAATGACTTTTAAAGGTACAGATTAACAGAAGGTAAATTTATAGCAACCTTTTTTCGCCTACTGTAAAATTTAAAAAGTGGAGATACCCGGTTCTTGCACTAAGCTCCTCAATTATACTCAAGAGTAATATTTTTCATTATATCGGCAACACTGTTACGTGCGATCTTCCATAAAATAATCTTTTTTACAAAATGGCGACTCTGAATACTTCAATGTAGTTCAATGGATTTTATTGTTTCAATTTGCCAGAAGCTCTCCCCAAATTCTACTTGAAAAGTATTTTACTAAATAAATATATCTTGGTTAATTGATGATCTTACAGGACTATATCCTACTGCTACATTCCCAAAAAATAAGACTTTTGTAACTGCAAGACATTCATTTTTTTTCCATTGTAGAAAACAACTGTAAACATACGAATAGGTTGACAGATCTACATACATACATGTCACCGTCAAGAGATATTATAATAATATCACTAAAATCTTGAACTGCCATTGTCTTTATTTATCAATTGATACACAACGTTTCGGTTAGTGATGTATTTTCAACCGTTTTCAAGTGATAACTTAAAACTATTCTTAAAAGCTACGACTTATATACTGTCCGTTGTTCACCGAAGCAGGGCCGATTTTTCACGGTTCAGCAACGGCTGCCAGATATTCGGAATATCGATACTAGGTTTTCTAAATACATTTTAGTTGTTTACAATTATTACAACTTTTTTAAGTTTTCTTTTCTTCCAGTGGGTTTCTTTGTGAATAATTTTTGTTTCCAACCATTCTATGCGGTGTTGTTTTGACCAAGCGTGTTCTGCAATCCCTGACTTCGACGTTTCACCTCGTTTCGTATGTTTTTTGTGCTTTTAGCTCTAACTTCGAGTGGTCTTTTCGTTTCCTCGATGTTTACCTCACCACATTCACAAGGAATTTGGTAGATACAGTCATTAATTACGACGAGACCGGACAACAATGTTTTAAATAATGACTGTATCCACCAAATTCCTGTGAATGTGTTGAGATATACATCAGGAAAACAAAAAGACCACTTGAACGAGGTCAAACGTCGAAGTCAGGAAGTGCCGAACACGCTTGGTAAAACAACACCGCATACAATGGTCGGTAGCAAAAATTATTTATAAAGAAACCCACTGAAAAAAAAAAAAACTTAAAAAAGCTGTAATAATTGCAAACAACCCAAATGTATTTAGCAAACCTAGTGTCGACATTCCGAATAACTGGCAGCCATTACTGAA